>JBAIZZ010000258.1:240826-289632 GCA_037355905.1 Heliconius aoede
GAGAAATAAAGAGTTAACGAGAGAAACGAGCATGTGATATTTTTCATTTCATTCGTCGTGCTCCTATGAGGTTTGGTCTAATATTTACTTTGGTGAAATTACGTCAACCATTGGGCGACCTGTTTAGTTTTGATGCATACTTCAGAGCTCAGCTCGGCTTATACTCGTATGAAAGGCGACGGCTTTTAGGTTGTAGGAACAGTCTACTATTCTTATTAGTTGTTAAACTTTTCATAGCTTTTAACAATTAATTTTATATTAAGTAAAGTTTGATGAAAATTAGAATAGGCAAAGTTTAAATCATTATTAGAAACGACTCGACTCGAGATAGCCACTTGTGAAAATTTAACGTGAGTGCTGCATGATTTGAAACAAAATAGTCGAATCTTTAACTGCAATATACGCTTTATCAAAGTTTAATTGCAGCAATAACGGAGTGACTAACAATTAAATTCGGCGACTTTCGTCGCAACATAAATTGTACTTGTGGATGTCAGCTGTCGGCAACTTTCCGAAATTTTACTTGTAATGTCCTCTTGGAGCCGTTTTTCGTGGAACAATTTTAATTAATATTTCTTAGTTAGATTCTTATGTTAATCTGTGTTTTTTTTTTTCAATATTAAAATTACAATGTAAATTGGTTTTTAGTGTATTGCTTTACTAAAATATCATATATATAGCAGCGACACCGAATCAATTAGTTATATCTTTGTTTCAATTTCCATACACAATGTGTACTTTTAAATTTAATTATATATATTTTTATATATTTTTCTATTAAATAATTGAAAAAGTGAAAAGCTAAAAATTATTTATAAATATGTCACCGAATTTTTTATACATTTAAATAGTATACACTTACGATTAATATAATACAGAAACATATAATAAATGAATATAAATAAACATACAATTATTTTCTTACCTAGGTTCTAAATCTTCCATTTCCCCAATAGTTGGGTTTTCTGGCCTCAAAACATTTAGATCTCTGTGAGGTGGTACCACAACTGGATTGTCGTCAGCTTTGCCTTGAAGTTGGAGTACTAGTATTCTTTGCAGATCCTCGAAGCGGTCTGCAGGTGTCGAGGGAGTTCGTGGCTCCACATCGCCTCCACTCGTCTCACTTGGCGCTGACTGTTCATATTCCTTTGAACTATTGCTGCCATTACTGTTAATAAAAGATCGTTTTAATATATTTTTTAAAACAGAAAGCCTATGCTACACTTAGGGTTACTAGATTTTTTTATTTTAATGGCGTATCTCAAAAGTATAACAAAAAAAAAATATTTTAATCCAAAATACTTAATTTAAAAATTACAATAAAATAAAACTGTTCAAAGCATAATACTTTAATATTATTTGTTCAGAAAATCATTGATTAATAATAGCTACGAGTACATAGAATAAAGCTCTCTTTAAAGTCTTAAGGAAGACTTGAATGGATTTAAGCCAATTAGTTTCACAAAATATTCCACATAGAAATAAACGCCTAAGCCATTTCAATTCAATTGTTTTCTTAATTCCAATTTGATTTTAAAATTTAAAAATTTCTCGTTGTTATCAACATATATATTAATTTACAACTTTTTTGAATTCTGAAGTCATTGTGTGAGCTTAATTACGACTGACCTCATAAAAATCTTATTTTACTATAATAAATATAAAACTTCTACTATGCTTCAAGTAAAATAAACATTTTTACTTTAAAAAGGAAAAGGCTAAATTAAATAAATGTGTTTAAAATGACGATGGCTCGCGTTAAAGTTCCGACATTCACAAAGCAGCAATGTCTTAATAAGATCCGCTTACGGCGGAAATGCAAATTTTTACAACATATTTTCATATAAGGTGTGTTATCTAATTTGCAAAACCTTATTACATTTATAAAGTATATATTAAAATTAAATCAAATCAGCTTCACGCTATATCCCGCATACAGCAGGGTAGGCAGAAGGAGCATAGTGTTAAGACACTCCATTCCCCATTCCTCATCGATTTTTTCGAGGAATTGCTAAGTGCTCCAGTGGGGATCAAACCCACAGCCATCGCGTTACAGTCACACCATTGGGCAGTTAGTTTTTAAAAGAAGAAAAACAATAGTCTCTATTTGATTTCTCGTGAATTTAAAGTTATTGATATTCGAATGTGTTAACCTACTACAATTTTTGTTTCGTTAAATTTAATAATTAAAAAATGTTAAAAATATAATTTTAAAGTCGAGTCCACAACCTCTCTTACTAACAATCTTGCGCTTGCGCCTCTGTGTGGCGGAACCTCCAACTACCCTCAATGCAAATATTCTTTGAAAACCATTTTTTAAAGCAAAAAAAAAATAATAAACGGCAAGACATTCATAAAATCGTTAACAAAAGGTTCTAGAATTTCATTAACACAAACAATAAAGGCAGCCTTTAGAGTGGTGTAGGCATTAATTCCTAAGATTTTGTTTGTACGCCTATTGTAAAGATATGACGTTTCGATTGTACACAGCCATTGTTCTGTCGTGTAAAAGCAATGAGTGGCGGACTCATATTTCGACCATTTTTACATATTTGCTCAGCCGACGTGACAAATTAATTAATATATTGTTTTAAAACAAATGGCAGCATTAATTTCTTTAATGATATATCTGACTTTTACTTAAGTATCTATTGAAGAAAATACAAATATTTACATAAGGTATAAATTATATATATCTAGAATCGTTTATGTTTACAAGTAGGCGAAGATTGAGAAGTATTCGTTTCTCTAAACTGTTGATGGTGATATATAATTAAATAATAGTAAAAAGGACACGCTTGACATTATGCACCAGAGCGTTTTTTTTTTGTTTTCAGCTTCACGCTGTATCCCGCACACAGCAGGGTAGGCAGAGGGAACCTCGGTGTTAAGACACTTCGTTCCCCCACTTCAGTTCAAATTTTTCGTTACAAATATACATACGACCAAAGCAATAAAAGCATTTTAAAAAAAACTGCTGTCTGAAGTCTGCTTATCTTAAAATCGAAACTTACATTATGAGACATTACGTATCTCCTAAACTTATAGTACTTTAATTACAAACGTGACGTTACACAGACACTTTTTGATATTCAGATAAATATTTCCATTTTTATTCAAGTAAATAAATTAATACATATTTTAATTTATTAATATATATTAAATTAAAAAGTATTAAATGGTTTCAAAAATCTCTGTCCTCTTTGGTTACCCTGCTATGCGTGTGAAACTTAAAAGAAAGTTTCTTTCCGAATACAAGGTACTATATTTTGAGTGGAGAAACTCAAGATTGCATTTTGTGTATGGATCGAACCCACAACCATCGCGAATAACATCCAAAAGTCTTTATGAGAAGAAATTTAATACAATATAACTAAACATATATATATATATATATATATATATATATATATATATATATATATATATATATATATAATTTTAATCGCCGGAAAGTGGGGAACGGAGTGTATTAACACTAGGTTCCCCCTGCCTTCCCTGCTATGCGCAAGATAAAGCGTGACGCTCATTATACTTTTGATATATATTTTGTATTATTAATTATACGAGTAATTTGAAATTTTGAAATTACTATGAACATTATTTCAAAATATATTTTGTAAATATAGCCGACGCAGATTTGATAACAAAGTAAATTAATATTTTATAGATATTAAAATTTGATTTGATTTGATTAAAATAGTTTGACACTGTCCTGGATTCAGCAGGGGCAGAAGGAACCTATTGTTAAGACAATCCGTTCCCCATTTCCCACCGACTAACGATACATCATAGCGAAGAAATGATATTTTTAATATTTATTTTCTTCAAGTGGGAAGCGAACCCACAACCTGTCACGTTCACAGTCCTAAAAGAACTTTATAAAGGCAAATATGTAAAAAACAAATTTACAAATATAGCAGTTGATTATCACTATACAGGGGTAATGCAATATCTCTAGTAGGTATTTACAATATGTTCTGATAAAAATATTTGTGTGATAATTTTTGATAAGTAAGTAGATTGTGATAAGCGTCCCGGTAATTCAGAAGGGCCGAAATTTCTTTTGCCGTGTTGAATTGTTCAATATATCGTTGTTGCAAAGGTAAAGCAGTGTTAAGACACTACGCTCCCCACTTCTCGGCTAAACCTGGAGACATTATATTGCGTTGAATGACGAATCTCAACGCCGAGCTTTGCAAAAATATTCAACTTTTCCTCTGAATGGGAATCGAATCCGCAACCGTCGCGATTATGAGCATCTGTGCCACTACGGCATTGTCGAATATATGACTTTTGTAATTCACATTATTTCAAATAAAAATTACAAATTTTACAATTTTTGTAAGCTGTAACTTTTATTGCAGAATGCATATTTTATAGCCGTATAGTTTAATCAAAACGTTCGTACTGTATTAAATAGATTGACTAGAACTTGACGATTTCTATTAAAATACAAAGAAATTAAAAAAAAATACTTCCAACTCATGTGTATCATCGAATAATCATTCGATCTCTTATCAAAATAGTATATCGATATTAAACTTTTATATTTAAATTATTATTTATTTTAATTGTTTTTATTTTAATTTTCTTTTTTTGTTTAACCGCTAGAATCGAACCTGATATAAAAATAGATTTACGAGATAGTAATGTCATTAGTACCTGAGTCAATACAGTCATTGAAATGTTGGTAGTATCGGTTAATCTTTGTTCAGTGGCTGATAGACAAACAATGATAACAATATAAAGACGAAGACAGATAATTTTTTTTTTATCTTATTTAGGTATTTTTAGATAATTTTAATTTCTTAAGCCCAAATTGTAGGTTAAAAATTCTAAATAGCAAGTTTTTTGCAAAAAAAAAAGGAATAAAGAATAAAGAATTCCAATTAGATATATGAATGTCTACATGCATAGATATTTTTATAACAATTTAATTTAAATTTGTTTCTATTTATTTTTTTCAGTAATAAATTAAAAGTGACTTGGGGTAGCACACACCATCTTTTACAAAGATTTACTAAACGTCACGTTTTCTGCCTTTTTTTATTCCCTCTCTCCGCATTCTGCACACAGCAAGGTAGGCAGAGGGCACCGAATTCTGGCACTGCGTGCTGAGTGAATTGATTAATATTTGTTTCATATTAATGAATATTTATAAGAAAAAAACAAATATCTAAAAATTTCTATCCTTATCGAGCCTCTTGTAACGTTTAAGTATGAATTATGCAGTGTGGTGTTGACGAGGTTAGCTTTTGTAAATGTACAAACAAAATTTTACTTTATAATTGTATTTATTATCATTAAGTGACATTTTCATTTCACATGTGTCAATGTAAACGCGACTGGTTGTGGGTTCGATCCCCACTAGAGGAAACAAAATAATTATTTAAAAGTTATATTTTTATTTTTCGCTCTGTTGTCGAGGCCAAGCGCGGCGTTGAGTTCCACCACTTAGCACGTATTGCCTCCAGAATTTGGTTGAGTATCTTAGCACTAGGTTCTCTCTGTCTACCCTACTGTGTGCAGGATACAGCGTGAAGCTTATTTATTTTCCTCTTTTTGTTTCTTTGCACTAATAAAAATAACTCTCTTCAGCTTAATTTTAATAGAGTGTATCGTAGAAAGTTGCGATAAGTGGACAAGTTATTGAGTTATCGAGCCGTGACGAAATTAAAACTTTGGTAGATTCAAATTTATATACAGAATGCAATTAGAGTTACGTCAATATGTCACCGTCGTATGTGCAACTATATATTTATATTTAATATTCTTCTTATATTTTTATTTAAATATTAGTTTTGCGGCACAGATAATTTAATAATGTATTTTATTAAAAAAAAATCTGAATTGCTATTTACATTAAGAAATAACGCTTTAAAGTACGTTATATTTATTCCCATAAATATATTCTAATATATATTATTTCCATTTATTAATGTTAAAAGTAATAAGAGCCCATAAGGATATTTTGTTTACCGAACGAGAAAACATACATATTTTCTTATCACACAAGACGCTGTCAAACTATTCAACATGTGATAACGCGGTGACACGGGCTCACTTATAAACAGAACTAATTAAATAATATTTTAATATAATTTGACATTATATACTGTTCTGCCTATTATTATAATATGTAAAATAAACTAAATGTCTTTACCACTGTTATCTTTAGCTCAACAGTTAGAAAAAAAATGACATACCTCGAAAATTCACTAAACATGACAACACAAACAGAACACATCACTCTCACCTCTTCTGTAGGAAACGTTTCCGAAATTCTATATATGCAGATCTTCCTTTATCCGCGTCATCGCCTATCTTGACCCGTCCGTGCAGGGGTAACCTGTGGCCGGATATGCCGTAGTCCATCTGGAGGTCGACGACGAGCATGAGGGTGAAGAAGACGAGGAAGGCGCTGAGGGCCAGCGCCAGGCGCTCCTTGAGTTTCATGTTGAGCATGGTGCGCGCGGTCTCGCGGCGCGGCGCGCTCTCACTGGCAGTGGCGGCCGGCCCCGGCGCATGGTCCGGCGTCGGCGAGCGCTTACCGCCGCGCGCGCGCCGCCGCCACCGTGCCCGCGCCCACCCGCTGACGCTGCAACAAAGTCACACTTGCCTTACTTATTTATAATTAACACAAAAAATTAGGCAAAGTTGAAAAAAAAAAACAATTATATTTTTACATTAGAAGCTACTCTAGTTTAAACACTAATTCTTAAATCGATGTGGAATAGTTCATCAGCACTTCATGTCTACAATATCTTCTATTAACAGTTTTGTTTCATGAAAGTGATAGATCCTCTCGTTATCTATTTTATCCAAAATATCTGCTATAAAATTAGATATCAAGGTTGCCTAACTGGCTTATAACAAAATAAGGAACTTTTATTTATGAAATACATTATTTATATCTAAATTTAAATTATTAAAAAAAGTTTCTTTATTAAATAAAAAGAAAATAATAGTTAAAATTAATATTTCATCTTAATAAGTATTAACACTAGGCTCCTAAAACTTAATTCTAGTAATAATCCATGGATCGTGTACATGAAAAAAATTTTAAGATTACTGTTTCAAAAATAACAAAAATTAAGCAAGCATCTATCTCAAAATTTACGTAAATAATAATTCTTTTAATTTCAAAAATCCATAATCATAAACGTTATCAGTTATAAAAACCATCAAAGGAAATAGAAAGATATAATAATATTATTTATTATATTATAATAAGATATAAGAAGTATAACATTATGCGCACGAGCAATCTAATAACAAATGTAAGATAATAAATTCGTTCAATCAAATGCCAAAAACGTGACATTTTATATGAAGCCAGTTGATACGGACATTATATAGCAAGGAAACAACTAATGTCACTCTAACTACGTACTATTACCGAGTTCACAAGCGTTAACTCACGACCGTGGGGTTAACCGATTGCGCGAAGAGAAGTAACCACTGTAGCCCTATCAAACAGGCTAATGTTGCAATTTATGAAATATAAAATTTGTACCCACAATTTTAATTTATAATAAATTACGGACGTATTAAATTTAATTTTGAGAAATATTATTTGGAGATATTGTTACTTAATGATAATGACCTCCAAAAAAAATTATTTGAAATATTTTATTAGCTTCACGTTGGATCCCGTACAGAGTAGGTTAGGCAGAGAGAATCTGGAAATCTAGTGTTAAGACACTCAGTTCCTATTAAGATTTCCCGTTTTTCCATTTCCGTTCCCCATTTTTTCACCAAATTCTGGAGAAATTGCGTGTTAATTGTCGGAACTCAGCGCTGCACTTTGCCTCTTCGCCACCAGAACGAGTAAACACAAATAAAATATGAAATGTAATTATAAAAATATTGCTTTGTCATATTTTTATAAAATATAAAACACTATTATTCTATTACAAATAAATATCAAATATCAACGCGTCTGCATCATCAAATCTAAATCAAAACATCGATATCGCAGAAATTGACACGCGTAGTTGAACTTTTGCATTCGTAGAGATTTAAACATAAACATGTCAGCTAAGCCAATCGTGGCGCAGTGGCACAAGCGTGTGACTGTGAATAGATTGTGGGTTCGATTCCCTCTGGAGGAAATAAAATATTTAATATTTTCATATAAAAATGTAAGCACATTATTTGAAAAATAAATTGAATGAGACAAACATTTTAAAGCACAGTTGAGACGAGCTTGGCATTACACGATGGTTGTGGCTTCAAATCCCACAATTTTTAATAGTCGCAGTTCTTTTTTTACAATTTTTAAAGGATAACAACACAAACACACACCATACCATACACGTAGTCACATAACAAGAGAATTATATGACAATGAAGAAGAAAAAAAATGAAGTATGAGCATAACAAGGAAATTATGAAACGTGTCACGTAATTTAAAGATAAAAACATGTGCCTATAAATAATAAGTATCTAATACTTTTTCTAAATCTAAAAAGTTTAAAGAATCTCTAGTTTTCAATTGTGTAGAAATATTATTTGTACGTAGTCACATTTTATCATACTCTTTCAAGATAGGGTTAACCGTTGTAGTCCAGAGGCACAAGGGAGTGACCGTTAACGCAGCGGTTTTAGGTTCGATTCCCACTTAGGGAAATTAATAAATTATTATTTTCATTTCATCGCTCTGGTAACGAGTCAAAGCATGGTGTTGAACATGCAATGCCTCTAAATTCGGCGGAAAGTGGAGTACAAAACTCTCTATGTGAGAATGGAGTGTCTTAACATTAGGTTCTCAATTTCTTTATATCTACCTTGCTATGTGCGGAGTAAGGCTGAAGTTCAAAATAAATTACTACAGCTCTGATAAAAAAACTACGAAGTTATATTTTTATTCAACCATAACAAATCTAACAAATCAAAAGCTTGGAAACATTTTTTTTAAGAAAAATATAAAAAAAATAGTTTACAAGAAATCTACAACAATTATTAATTATATTTAAATAGATAATTATATATTATAATCATAGCTTTAATACAAATTACTGTTAATTCTTACGATAACTATTAAGCTAAACATGTAAATATTTACCTTAATCTATTCAAGTCATTTTAGTCACACAAAGTGATAAAAATTTTAATTGTATATGTCACCTTTGAAACAGCAAAGTATAATAAATAAAACAAATATTTTTAAGTTTCCTAAAATAAAGAAAAAAAACAAGTTGTACTTTATTCAGCGGTAAACGGGGAAAAACCTACATCGACATGTACGGGGTAGCTTTTTCCCCATTACAAGTAGGTACAACGCTAAAAATACGTAACTTATATCCATATTTTTCCCCAAAAAATATTGGATGTGTGACTTTATTTTAAATAAAATGTACTATTAGAAAAATGTATTAATTAAATTATAATTTTCAAAGGAAAAAGAAATTGTAGCAATTTGTATAAATAAATTAAGCTTCAACTATTAAAAATAATGTTAAGCGGCACAGTGTACAGTACAACGCCCCCACTGATAGAAGGGGTAATATTTTTAATAATCTAATCTTGTTTTCTTTTTCTTTTCCTTAGAATCTTTTTTTTTTATCTACTTATATTAATCTAATCTAGATCAGACAACGACTTACTATGTTCAAGATTTTTTAAGCTTTCCGTTTCATTATAAGAAAATTTTAATCAAAATATGTCATTAAAATTTAAATGATGTGTTTTTAAAACAATGTGTGGATTAGTCTAATAATATGAGTTGCATATAACTAAAAAAAAATCAGCTTTACGCTGTATCCCGCACACAGCAGGGCAGACAGAGGGAACTTGGTGTTAATATACTCCGTTGCATGCCCAGTAATGGAACTCAACTGCGCTTTGCCTCGACACCACAGGGAAGAAATGGAAATAAATAAATTAAAATGGAAATAAATTTAAAAAGAGTAGATTTTCATTTTCTTAAGTGGGTATCGAATCCACAACCAGTCGCATTTACAGTCACACTTTGTGCCCATACGCCACGACTGACCTCATGTAACTTATGTCAAAATTATTAGTTTTTATTACATTTTTTATAATAAAGTTTATATAAAAGATTTTTGATAAATTAGCCCTGCCGTAAGTGTTTTTCTTCTACAGATTTAAGTGGTAGGCTGAAAAACATGACTAAAGTGAATAGAAAAAAGATTCATAAACATATTTTCACCATCTTCAATATTAGAAAGAGGGTTTTCCTTTAAAGAAAATTTCTATTTTCATAATTTAAAAATATGTCAGAGGTCAGTCGTAGCGCAGAGGCACAAGTGTGTGACTGTAAAGTAATTGATGGTGGGTTCAACCCCACTCCAGGAAATTAAAAATTTGAAAGCAAATTACTTTTTTAAGCTCACGTATATTCCACCACTCCACACAGTGGTGATGTCTTGACGCAACCCACAAAACGGAGAACGGAGTATCTTAACAGTAAATTTTTTACCCTGCTGTGGATGGGATACGTTGTGAAGATAAAAAAAATATTTTCAGCTAGAACTTATTAAGTACCTATCTTAAATTCTGAAATGACTGACTGAAAACAAGCTGTACAAAAAAAGAAAAAAATACATTGCTTTATATGAAATGATATAAAAATATAATTTTATTTTGCTTCTTTCAAAGCGCATAAAAGCAAGTACGGAAAACGTGAAATTTGTTCAAATTTGAAAACAATGTGAAACAAAATATAGTATATTAAGTTTACATTAATTACCTTTCAGGTCTATACTGTTGGTTTCTGTTTTTTTATATTTTAAAAATATATAATCAAACAGTTATTTCAGGTATAAATTCTTTAAAATGGTATAAGAGTTTATATATATTAGTATATATAATAATGCTTGCTAAAATACAAAAGTGAAAATTACAATTAAATCGGTTTAGACGTTTCTGAGATTGATGCGAACAAGCGCACACACAAACAGACAAATGACACCAACAACATTATTTCATATATATCTTCCATGTACAGACACCGATACGTTACAACTTTATTATAAGTATAGCTATAGATAATTTTAAACGATTTCAACTTGATAAGTAAGTTACATTGACATCACTAAAAGCTTAATGTTAGCTTTTATTTATACCTTAAAACGAAAAAAAAAAACAGCTCGTAATCGCATCTTCAAATCCATGCATCCAATGTGGTGCACTTCAGACCCGCTACCACCGCTGCCTCATACGAATACGATAGCACCAAACAAAAAGACTTGAATTATCCAATTTGCAGAACTGTACGCAGCCCTCGTTAATTTATATAAGCTCGCGACTTGAGCGAACTTAATTAGTGCCATTGACACAAAATCGAAAATGACAATGTATAGTATGAGAATAAAATAAAAATAGGCCTTATTCGATTCTACGTAAGTTTTGATGTAAGTTTTTAAAATAACAACAACGTTTCAATTAAAAAATACCTCAAATTCATATTTCAAACGTTTCATAAATTATAACCAGGTTTAAATTTGTTTTGTTTCAAAATTTCGTACTATATGATAATTAGATTCTTTGTAAAATGATGCTGTACTGTAGCGTGAACTTTTTGTTACTTAATTATACCAAATAAGCTTATTGACTCGAATCTAGCACAGCACTTTCGAAAGCATTAGCGTAATCTAATTTAGAATACATATCGACAATGAAAAATACAACCTCCTGTGGTCTTCATATACGGTTCATTAAGAATATTCTTCAGGATTTAGTATAAATACGCTGAGATTCGTTGGGATAATACACACAGCATCCTGCCTTTCTCTCGTCATTTACTCAAGAAAGTACTAACAAAATGATTGGAAAAGTCATTTTATTCACTATTTTCACCATCCTTGTATTTATGTTCTGCATTGAAGATGCAAGTGCCAATCCAGCCATTGCAGCAGTTGGCTATAATCCTATGGAGATTTGCTTTGAAAATTGTGCCCAATGCAAGAAGATGCTGGGCGCGTGGTTTGATGGACCCCTTTGTGCTGAATCGTGCATCAAATTCAAGGGAAAATTGATTCCTGAATGTGAAAACTTCGCATCCATAGCTCCGTTTCTCAATAAACTCTAAGAAGTAATGGCAGAAACATATATATATTAAGTTATAAAAATATGTCTTATGCTTAAATATAAAATGTTATGTTTATAGATATTTGTAGCATTCATATTCAAGAGAATAAATAGTCATTGTGAATTGTATCTATATTTGTATGAAGACTTCCTATAATATATATAATATGAACTTACACAATTATTTCATTTTATAAAGTCCAATTTTGAAGTCAATAAAGCTAACTTGCGGCTTCGCCTGCTTGAACTACATGATTTATAGCAGTTTTGTCGAACATTATTTAAAACGGCCAAAATGTTGTATTTATAAACAAACAATAAATGTAAAGAAAAGATTGCAAAATACAACTTAGATTCCAGTCAGTCAATCGTAAGCTCATAAGTCATTGTTTTCGGCTCTATTATTTTTTTTATTTATATATTTTTCATGTACTCACGCCGACTTGTAACGATTTTATAATAAGTATAGAAAAGTAAACATGGAACGTGTCTTCTATCGTATCGTTCGATTGCCCAAAATTTTTGAGTCCTTTATTTAACTCAAAATATATATTAATTATTCAATAAGTACAGAACTAGAAGTGACTAGTTCATTATTATAATGCCATTCATAAAATGCTGTATTCGAAATTATATAGAACGATATATCCTTTGAAATGTAATAACAGATTAATAATTATTCAAAATAATTAATAATTAATTAAACATCGTATCCAAAGTTTAAAGGTGAAATTTGCTTAATTTTAACAATTTAAAACGACATAAAGTAGTATAAACATGTTATTTTTGAGTTGAGGCCAGTCATGACGCAGGGACACGTGTAACTGTAAGCGCGACAGGTTATGGGTTCTATTCCCACTCCAGGAAAGTGAAATATTTAATATTTCTCATGGCTCTGAGGTCGAAGCAAAGAGGGGCGATGAGTCTCACCACTTAACACATAACGCCTCCAGATTGTGAAATTTGAATAAATTAAACTAAACTAACTAAAAATATTATACATCCAAATTTTATATATTAATTAAAGTTTACTTAAGTCCAACACAGTTAAAATGACATATAAATCACGATGAACATGTTATGAAATAAAATAAACAAAGAATGTAATGATACAAGGGAAGATGAGTTGAGTTGATGGGTAAACGCTGGAAGCACGCAATGATCGCTTTAGTCATTGAATGAGATAAACAATGGCATAATAGCTATTCTGTAGATAACATCTCGATCACAGTCTCCATTACCTAAATGTAGGTACTTTCTGTAATAACCGTGTGTACCTGTATGTACAATATAACTACAAACATATATATATATATATATATATATATATATATATATATATATATACATTCTTGTTTGTATATAACCTATGTAATTACTTAAACATATTAACTATTATATAATATTAAATAGAAATGAACTCTCATCTAAATGTCCACATTCTCTCAATTAATGCACCTCTCGACATTGTGAGAAAATTATTGGTTTTAATTTGTAGTGACTGTCAGCTTTCTTTTCAAATTGCGAATATAGTTTTTTTTTATACAAAAACAACATTTTACAGCAAGCATTTGCAAATTGCCTACAACCACTGACTTTAATATTTTCATTTAAAAATCTATTGACACGGCCGGCTAATATATAAAAATAAAATATGCAAATATTCTAACTTTACTATTAAAATATTAAATTATTTATAACTCTCAACAACTGTACGAGTGAGTACATGTCATCATCATCATTATGTTAGCATTGCAATCAATTTGAATAACATCGCTTTACTTAACCTGATTGGTTGGATATCTACTTGGGTTATACATTCTATATTTGAATTAAAACAATATGTTAATGCACTTTTTGTATAGAATGTAAAGAGAACATTCAATTACGTCACTCCACTCTCCGCTCTCCGCTTCTATAATATGAGAAATAATAAAAAAACCCGTGTTATTTATATGTAACCACGTTGTTAAGGTGTATATTCAGTACAATAGATCAAAAATATTGTTTTAGAATATTTAACAGATTTATATTTCCTTATAATACTTGTTATCTAATATTATGTTTTATTCCTTGTATGTGGTTGGAAAATAATAGACACAACTTGGTACAACCTCGGTCCGCGACGTGACCGTCTAGACTGTGCTGAGAAGTATAATTTCCTTGATTTTAATGATAATAAATTTATAAATAATATTCTTAAACAGCAACGTACTATAATTGACAAACATTTGTGGGTTCGATTCCCACTCAGGGTAATGACGGATATAATCTGACCGACGACATAGCATCACATTTTAATGTAAAATGTTCCATTCATCAAATATTTTTTTTTATTATTTATTTATCTCACGGCTACGTGAACAGGGTGTAGTGTTAAAACACTCCGTATCATTTCCGAATTTCCGCCGAATTCTAAAGACATTGTGTGTTAAGTAGTGGTAGTCAACGCTACACTTTGCCTTGACACCAGAGCGAGAAAAATAAAATATTAAATATTTCATTTCCCCGACTTAGAATCGAAGCCACAACCTGTGCTTACAGTCCCACCGCTTATACATAAAAACTTCAATGGCTTCTTATTTTCTCAAAACTACATTTTTCTAGAAAAATTTTTTTACACGCCTGCTATCATTAATACTTAAAAAGGTAGAAGAGTTCCCGAGGTATGTAACCTTGACGACGACAATTACTTTAATCTCGTCTGTCACCGGCAGTTACCATGAAATTGTAATTGCCTTTATAAAAGATATAATTACGGTAATATAATATAATATATTTTCATGTATTGCTAATAATTACAAGGCACAGATATTAAATTTGCAAATAATATAAAGAAATATATATCGATATTTTTAATGTATTAGAATGTGATTAGTTTTACATTAAATTATATTTTCATTTAATTGACAGAGGTTTAAACCTATGCAATTTAAGAATCTACAAACACACAAATAATCAAATTATAAATGGTTGAAAATGATTCAAATACGCTATACAGAACACTTGTTTTCATTTTAATTTCTATTATTTTTATTCTAACCCGACTATTCTCAATGACAAATAATTTCCTGTCATGGCGTGTATGTTTTATTGTTTTAATTTAAACAATTAATTAAAAGTGAGGCTTATTTAAATTTCACAACATATCTGTACAATAAGTATTTAAATACATACATAAGATACTTCCTATTTTAAATAATTATTAGTAAAAAAAATACATTTTTACAAGGACGATTTTTACGTGTAACATGATAGGTAGATGGAGCCTAGTGTTAATACACTCTGCTGCCCACTTTCCGCCAAATTCTGGAGGCATTGTATGTTGAGTGGCGGAACTCAACGCCGCTCTTTGCCTCGACATTTCCCAATATACGGCTTATATTCAAAACATTACTATTAAATGTATAAGTCTCCATTTCCTGCTTATTTAAACATATTTTTTTAACCTATTTTGATCAGATGAGATTAAATAAGTTCATTCATATTTATTTTTCACGTTTGACGTGAAACTAAGTAAGTAAAAAAATATTAAGTAAGTATATAATAGTGTCATTAGTCATTTGTTTTGGCATAATAGATATCTATAATATATAAAAACTTTGAAACTTTTAACTTTATAATTTGTTGTAGACTCGTAAGCGAATATTTCCGTAAACGAGAGCAAGGCTAGATTTATAAATATTGACAAAATGTGTAAACAAAGTCGTATTTAATATAGAAAAATTTATATGTATTATAATACATAGAAATAAGGTAAAAGTATGAATGTAATAAGTTTTTAATAATATTTTACGACGAAAAACTTCAAGCTTTATCCCGAACATAGCAGGTTAGGCAGAGGGATCTTAGTGTTACGGCACTCCTATCACCATATTCCCCCGGATTCTGAAGTCATTACGTGTGGCATAATGGAACTCGCCGTGCTTTGCCTCGACACCAGAGAGAAGAATTTTTTTTTTCGCTTGCGTTCTTTAAGTATAGCAGAATGATGTGACAGTAGCATTTATAGTACTTTTATAGTAAAAATTTTGTGGCTCAAAATGAACAAGTTATAAGTTTTAATAATATACAAAATAATGTATGATATAACCTGTTGATTTAGTTAAAGACTTGGATACGAATTAAATTATAATTTTCAAATAATAACTACGTTTGATAGATGGAAGGAAGGACACAAATTCTCCCTCCCACTATATCTTTATAACTAAATTGGCGTCCTCAATCAACCACGATTTTGACTATATATTCATATATAAACGTACCTATAAACTCGACAGAGCGAAGAAATGGTAATATAAATTTTAATAATTATTTCCACCTCCTCGAGCGGGGATCAAACCCATAACCAGCCGGCTTTACAGTCATACTCTGTGCCCCCGTGCCACGACTAGCCTCTTTTACCAGGATATGTGAGAGGGAAACACTTCTATGAATTTAAATTGGACGATCTCATTTCGGGTGTTTTCTCTAAATTCCCTCAGCGTGACATTGATAAAGATCACTGCTTTATATGCTCTCGTCCGTGAAACTGACTGTGAGTTTTTGTTTGTATGCAGCGCTTGCGTGCCTTATTAAATGTATGACACGTCGCTGGCACGCACGATTTAGTATAATAGTGACTATCGTATAAAATTGTTATTTTTATATGCAATTATATTTTTTTTCCTGCTCCACGCTATATCCTCAATGTAGAAAAGTAGGCTGATGGAAGCAGACCAAAGAAATCATTTCCTCGAGTGCAAATCGAACCCACAACCTGTCACGTTTACACTCACACGCGTGTACACTCCCGCCACAACTGATCTTAATT
Organism: Heliconius aoede; assembly: GCA_037355905.1. NCBI lineage: Eukaryota > Metazoa > Arthropoda > Insecta > Lepidoptera > Nymphalidae > Heliconius > Heliconius aoede. The sequence goes on from JBAIZZ010000258.1 coordinate 257,697, forward strand.
CAAACTATACTTATAGGATGTACTATAGTAACATTTAAATATTAGTGCAAGCGTGTATTTTATAGAAAAAAAAACTTTTAATTTCTAATTTTTTTTTTATATTAAATATAAAAAAAAATTAGCCACTAACCAAAGTTTACAAATAAAAATTATATATATATATATATATATAAAAAATTAACACGTCACTAAACAAAGGTTTTAGTTTGATAATGAATTTGACTTTGATCTGGCGACAGGTCACCTGAACAACGAGTACGTGGAGACAATTGTGCAACTACAGTGTCGAATATTAGTGAGATTTTTTTTGTAATTTCACGATTGTGTTTACGAAACACGACTTCTAAAGGAGGCACTAAATGAAAACGCTAAAATAAATGTCTTGTTCTGCGACGGCATTGGTAGGTGATAAATAAGTAATAAATAGTCTCTTTTCATGATAGAAATATTTCTAGAGTTTCGAATAATAGAATAGAATCTTTATTATATGCCAATTAGGTAATCTAAAATCTACCTATCGTTTTATACTTCCATAGCTACAGTCATACGTTTTATAAAATATTATATTAGATATTGAAGAGGTTGATGACAGTAGACGAGACGAAACGTAGAGTTAAACTTAAGTTGTTAGATATTGACCATAGATACAAATACATAACTACTATTTATAAAAGATTAATGATGTTCTGATATCATAATATTAATTGCATTTTATTAAAATATGACGCCCGCTTCTGTATATATCTAAAAAAACTTCCATTAAAACCTGAAAAAAATATCTGTAATTTTATATTAAAAATTATGAATTCCCCATTATTAAACTGTGACGACGTCAAGTGCAGTTAGTTACCATCTAAGAAATAAGTAATCTAGTTTTCAACATTTCAAATGAAACATTTGCAAGTTGCAAGAGTCTTAATCGGCAAGTCAAGACTCAAGAGTGAAATAAGCTAACCTGAAAGAAATTCATTTCCGCCGTTTATTCAATACATTTGAATTTCTTTTAAGTGCTTAAGAGCGGGAACGGTTTAATTTCTCACATCGGCTCCTCACGTGGAAGACGTAGAAACGCTTTTAACTATAAAAAGGACGTTTTTGATAAAATCTTTTTGTGGACTATCCTTTTTGCAAAATGGAACAAATTCTCTCCTGCTTATACTATATTTGTTAGGATGGATGTTTGTTCATCTGTTCACGTAAATATTACTGAACGGATTTAGATAAAACTTTGCAAATAATATAGCTTTTACGTACTTCATAATAACTTATAAATTGTATTTAAGTAAAGATTTTTATTATTACTTTATTGTTCAGAATTTGGTTAAAAAATAATTTAATAAGTTTAAGCGGACGCAGCCTCATTTAGCTGGTTTGTGTTACTATATAATTTAGTAGTTACCTACAAGTCAGTATTTATAGTTATTCAATATTTGTATTATTTAGAACATAGGAATAAGGGGCACAAGGGAGTGGATGCAACGCGACCTTTGTGAGTTCGAACCCCACTAACACCAAGACAAAAGCCCGGCGTTGAGTTCCGCCACTCAACACACAAACCCCCGAAAAATTCGGCGGATTGTGGGCAACGGAGTGTCTTACCACTAGGTACCTTGTATCCGGGATACAGCGTGAAGTTGAAAGATATGGTAAATTTTGGATATATCTAATATTAGTAAGCTTGGACATCATATTTATCGGTTTAAATAATATTATCGTTACGTTATTATCGTTGTTTTATAGGTACTTTTATATGAATCATAGTTGATTAATAACGTCAATTTAGTTATAAAGATATTGTGGGCAGGTAATTTGTCTCCTTCCGTCCGTCGAACGTAGTTATTATATGAAAATTATAATTTAATTTCTCTCAAGATGTATATAAAAAGATTGTAGCCTTTTAAATCCATTCACTTCACTGTAAAGCAAAAGGTTATTTTCGCGTAATTTTGTAGTAAAATTTCAAAATTTACTATAAAAATCATTGCTATGTGACAACATCATTCTACTACACTTGAGAACGCTTAAAATCAATTTTTATACGTTATAAACTTTTTTTATCGCTATTTAATTATATCGCTATCTTTTTTTGAGCCCAGTCGCGGCGCAGGCGCACAAAGTGTGACTGTATAGTACTAACGTACTGACTGTATATATACGTGTGATGTATATATACGTGATAGGTTGTGGATTCGATCCCCGTTGGGGAAATAAAATACTTTAACATTTCTTCGCTATGGCTTCGAGGAATAGCAAGTACTCGTATATGTGGAATACAGCGATTGAATATGTATTAAGACCGGATGAAATATAATTCGCAACGACCGTTGCTAACCGTTGCGTCTTTTGTATAAATCAAGTTTGTACTAGTGATAGACTAATAGAAAATCTGAAATTTTATATATAATAAGACTGTCAACTTGTCTGTATGTATGATCACATTTATCTCCGAAAGTACTGCACCGATTTACTTAAAATTGCTTTGTTTCAACTCAGCAAAACATTTAAAATTTGTTTTATCAAAATCGGTTCATTAAAAAAAAACCAAGTTCCAAAAAAAGGAGGAGGTTCTCAATTCGTCGGAATCTTTTTTGCCGACTCGCACTTGGCCGGTATTTTCGTCATTGCCTGCGGAGGCCGAGACGCACGTAGTATATACGAGTACATAAAAATTATCAATCAATTTAGATTTAAGCTGACATCAAGTAGTAGTGTTACAGAATATAAACATTTTATTCTGCGCTTGCGCTACGTGACTATTCATGTGAGTAACGCTTTAATAGCTATTGAGCAAAATATCTGTCTGTACGTGTCCGTGGCGAATGTTCATTTATCTCTCTCTCTCTCTCTCTCTCTGTCTAATAAGCGTTCAATGTGCATAATTAAAACACATTTCGACATTTTATTATTATGTGACATATTGTAATTAAACTGAACAAATGGAAATATTCTTATGGATTCTTTTGTAATAAAAGTTACCGTTTTAAATCGATTTATTTTATGAATTTAAATTTATTTGTGGCATTCTTGTGTTATTGTTGTATTTTGTTCAATAAACGGAAAGACGTATAAATAACCGGTTTTTGTAAGTTTTGTTATTGTGGTGTTAGTTCTCTAGTAACAAATAATGACACGTTTTATTTTACTATTCCATGGAATTTAAGATTCAACGATCGTTGTGGTAGCCCACAAATACTGTAATATATTTATATATTTATATATCGACTATATATATAGCCTATATTTTTTACCAATTTTTTTGTATTTTTAAACAAACACTAGTTTTTTAACTTATGTTACATTAAAAATATAACATATTATTATTATTTACTAATTATCTACAAGATACGACAGAATTTAATTTGATTAATGTATTTTTAATTTTAATAATCTTGTAGATCTTATAGTATCTACAAAATAATTAAAAAGAATAAAAAATTAAGATATTTACGGTTTTAAGTCATACACGAGTATTGTTAACTCTAGGCTTAAAATAAGTAAATATGCAAAGATTTCCATACAGTATTTTCATACATTCAACATGCCTCTCACACGTATGACAGTCAGATTATGAAACACTAGTCATTCTACGTAGGTACCTAAGAGGTACCTAAATTACCAAGTAATTGTTGGCACTCACTAAATACCGTTTACTATATTGGTTTTGACACACGGTATTTATAAATTTATTTAGAAATATATCCACATCATATTATATTATACAGAGTGTTTTTTTGTCATAAATGAAACCTCTATTTTAATAAACTCTATATCTCTCTAAAAGCCTTAGTACAATTAAAACAAAAGAGATTTTACCACAAATAAAAAAGTTATTTTTTTTTATCAAATAATTATCGTTTTTTATATTCTTCTTATTGTTTTTAGGTATTGGTTTGAAATATTTTTCCTTATATGCTGCTCCCGTAAAAAGAGACGCTTCTATACATGAAGTCGCCGTGGTGTATGGATACAAGGATGTGACTTTAAAGCGACGGTTGTGGGTTTGAATGGCTTTCTGGGAAACGGAAATATTAATTTCATCGCTCTGGTACCAGGGCGCCGTAAAGTTCGTGTTAAAAAATAAAACTTTGATAAAAAGAAAATGGATGAAATCAACTTCACGCTATATCCTGCACACAGCAGGATAGAGAGAGGGTGTTAAACAATTCCGTTCCCCACTTTACGCTGAAATCTGGAGGCATTGCATGCTGAGTGGCGAAACTCAACGCCGCGCTTTTCCTCGAAACCAGACAGAGAGAGAGAGAGACACCCAAATTTAAATAAATGCAAAAACTGCACACGACACGAAGACGCTGGCAACCACTAGTGATTAATTTAATAAGCAAATGAGATAAGATTATACAAATTAACATCTTATCCAAATCTTTTATCAAACTAAATAATTTTAGTATGTTTTATATCTCGGTTTATTAATATATCTGTTTTTATATAGATATAAATCAAAGTGAAACTGTATTATATATATATATATATATATATATAGACTAGAAAAAAAATACTTTCAATTAATGAATGAATCCCGACATGCTATTGCTATGTATGAAATGTCTAATTTATCGCAGAAAATAATAACAAAAAACGGCAAAGATGTCTGTTTATTCGATCAATATACGGAACAAGTGAAGCAAACGTATCCCTTCGTATCCCTATCAGCACGCTATTACACGTCGACTATCATGTATCCGTCATGATATATCTTTCAAATCTGGTTTCATTTGCGAGATAATTTCAACCCACATTGACAGATCTGCCTTCCTATTCTGCAAGCGTTTCACATTTCATTTGTTATATCAGAATGTGACCGATATGTGTTATATAGTGATAAGCAATGCAAATATTTTAAATGATATTTAAGTTAAATGGGATGATTTTTTTTTTCATTTTCTTGTTGTGCAAGTGGAGAACAGAGTGTCTTAACATTAGGTTCCCTCTGTCTAACCTGATGTATGCGGGATACAGCGTAAAGCTGATTCTTGTTGAGAAGAATTGAGATTACTTTCAATTTTTTTTAACGTCACGCTGTATACACACAGAAAAAGATATTTACAATATTTATTGATTCATAATATTATATCACAAATTATTTATTTCACTGCTTTGTTACTTGGTAAGTGTGACTGTTTTAATCTAAACAAATAGAGTTAAAAACTATTTTTACTTTAACCAAAATGGAAACCAAAATAGAGTTTGACTTGGAGTATTTCTTGTTATATTTAAAATATTTACTTAGCACATGCTAACAATGATGTGGCAACAAATATATTCTGATTGGCCTTTATCCAATGCATTCGGAGGTGTTGACCTAGAGAGTGATACATTTATAAACGGAATAATTTGGGAATCGCCTCTGCTGTGATAACAAAATTTCATATTCTACTAATGGTTGGTAAATTTTTACGAATCTATGATACAATTATTTTTATCTTATTCTTTGTAGTTATTCTTAATAATAAGAAAAGTCTAGGTTTCTGCAATCATATTTTTTAACTGCTTAGAACGTCAAGACTCATTTAAACCGACAACATTACAGTTTTAATTGCTCGAATAGTTTAAAATACGCTGATCGTCTGTACTCATATAAATAAAATATTACAAGTAAGCGTTATGCAAAATAAGTAGGCCTTTATTATTTATTAGCTATCTGATAAATGAAAATTTCGTCATAAAGAGAATTCATTATGATTTTTATTATTTGGGCAAATTCCAGTCGTGGCACAAGGGCGGCACAAGTGTGTGACTCTACAACTTGTCTAAACACGACAGGTTGCGAATTCGATTCCCACTCGAGGAAACTTAAATATTTAATGTTTTAATTACTTCGCTCTGTTAAATTTCGCTACTCCACACGCTATGCCTCCAGAATTCGATGTAAAGTGGGAAGCCGAGTGTTAGCACTAGGCTCCCAAGTGCTAACACTCTACACCTACACGCTACACATGCTACACGCGGGATACAGCGTGATGCTGAAAAAAACAGCGTTTATTGCGCCATGTGACTTAAAACAATTCAGAATAACTTTCGATATATTAGATCTGTTCAAGACAATGTACAGACATCAAAACTATTACTAAATAATAATATAATTATTAAATAATATTATTAAATATTTTGTAAAATTTACATAAAAAAATACTTGTTTTAAAGAACTTCAAACAGATATAACGTCAAAATGTTGTATACTTATATTTGTGAAAATTAAAAATCAATCCCGGATTCTTTATTTGGTTCTGCTATCCGCCAAAAATACACCAAAAATATCCTATTACTATACGTCATATTGACTGACTAATAAATACTCGAATTATAATCAAAATGAATTAATACATTATTACGTGAAATATATCATACAGCATTTGGCACGCACGGCTACATGTGTCGTCGCCCCGTCGCGAGTCGGGACTTTACGCGTCGCGTCGTGACTGTCGTAAACAATGGTCAAATATATCGATTATATAATTATAATCACATAAAATATGATTACATAATATTAAAAATACAAATAAATTAAGAGTTTGACGCTGCATCCCGCACACAGCAGGGTAGAAGGAATTAGTGTTAAGACACTCTGCGGCGCTACACTTTTTTTTCTCTTTGAACACTTTTGTACATCTACACAATATATTTTTATGGACCGACTTGACCGGTTTATATATATATATATATATATATATATATATATATATATATATATAATTTATCAGACACATATCAGATAACACATAGGTTATTTAAATAATGTAAGGTGCTTACGTCACTTACAATCACCGTGACGTTGGCTCGTTAATATGAAACAAAAGCTAACTCAAACGGTTTATTGGACAGTAAATGGTTTTTGGAGGCTGTGCGAGTGTTTGAATTACGTGAAATATAATATTTAATTAAGTCATTTGACGTAAAGGGAGGTACTTATGTATGAAAAACACAGAATTAATGCGATGTAAATAGCATTAACTAGAGGCCAATAGTGGCTTAGGGGCACAGTCGTGTAACTATAAAACGACAGGTTGCAGCTTCGATTTTAACAAGTGCACATGGAATATTTAATATCTTCATTTTCTCGCTCTGGTAATTATTATAGATTAAGAAAAAAGTATTATTGTTATGTCAAATCACATTATAACAAGAACTAGAAAAATAATTTAAATATTTTTTAAAGAAGCATCATATTATATATCATATAAGTAGACATATTTAATGACAAAATTAAATAATTGTTAAATAATGTACCTACAAACATGAGGAAAACAATATACACTTGCAGATACTGATACTATACACGTTTGTGTCACCGTCAAATCGCAGTTTACACGCTTCGTGCTCGAGAAATAATACTTTACTTGAATTTCATTATTTTTGATACAAAAGAAGATAATATGCCTGACTGATTAATTATATTATTCTATAACTTAATTATATACTAAAATTATGGTAAAAAACAGCAGCAACCACATGTGTTATAGTAGGTAATTACAATAGTAATTAATAAATACATTTCCACACTCTATAATTAAGTTATAGAACCACCGTATTTGCGCGAAGGTTTACGGTCTGAAGTGAAAACTATGTCTGTCCCTGGAGTTAGACCCTCGGATACCCAAGGAAGCGACACGATGCTGTAGATCGTGCTAAGTACAGTTAACCCAGAGTATATTGGGTTGAAACGCAGAACCCTGGTAATAAAATCTGGGACTAACACCATGTACAAGTTAAATTATATATTTTTTTTTAACATTTGTATTCATAATATATAATTGTTGCAATACTTATTTCTGTTCCCGTTAGTATATAACGACCGTTTGCGAGTAGTTTAAGCAAATGAAATAGGCCTAAGTCCATTAACACACTTGTGTCAATAAGAGGCAACAGTTCCGTACCAATATATGCTATCTCTTAGTTACTGAAGATATTATGTATTTATACTATGTATATATCGTACTGCCACATTATCCTATTTTTTTCTCGTTTCAACAGAAATTTAAAAGGGATCGTAGAGAAAATAGTAATTTATTCTAACAATAGTTTAGATTATATTAAGTAGATTTTTTTAGCGTAGAGGCAGGCTAGTGTACCCCGCTCAAACACTCTGCTCCTCACTTTCTGCCGAATTCTCTAGAGAGAAAATAAATGAAAATGTTAAATAATTGATTTTTTCGAGTGGAAGTCGAACCCACAACCTGTCGCATTTACAGACGCTTGTGCGGCTGCGCCACGACTGAGTCTGCCTACTAATATTATGATTAATTTATACTATAAAACATGAAATTCTAACAAAACAAATGACTATACAACGCTGGCAGCCGTTCGTTTAAAAATCGCGTATAGGAAGCGGAATAGGTGCACCGCAGCGCACGCGACGTTACGCACTCAGCTGGCTTCTTCGTTACGATACAGTAAATTAATTAATTATATGATTTACAAGTATATTACGGTATTTTGCAATTTATATGTAAGATATTATAACATCGTTAAGGAAATAGTAATTTTTTTTTTACATCATATAGTAACGAGAAATTTATTATTTGTCGCGGCTCATTAGAATCCTTTTATAAGCAGTTTTCGATTTTAAGTGTTTAGGAGTCCGTATCTCAAAAGGAAAAACGGAACCTTTAAATGATCATTTTTTGCCCGCCGCTCGTCTTTCAATACTTTCTTTTTCTTTTCTCGAGATCGCTCGATCGTTCGCAAGGTATCAAGTTGAAATGATTATCAAATATTCAAGTGTTCTAAGTCAACGCAAGGAAAAGATATGATCATTTTTTTTGCTGCATTTTGTGTGAAATTCTTCTTCTCGTGGACCTACTGGTAGGAAATTTGGCACCAGGTGAGAACTTTCCTCACAAAATAAGGGAAAAATTTGAAAAGTGATAATTTATTGGTACTTCATAGAAAAAAAACATTACAAACTTATAATTGTAGTTCATTTTGTATGAAATGTGTAACTAACTGAACTAACTAAAAATATTAAGTTGTACTGTTGTCCGCTGTCCCACCTGGTATGGTACGAAACCTTTAGTTAGCGAGTACGCCTCGCACTTGACTGGTTTTTTGTAAAGTAATCAGATAAAATATTTTTTGTAAAAAATAAAATTAGTTCTCTATTTTCTGCCCATTATAAGGATATCGCCGTTGGACACCAGATGCTAATATCGCCCTTAATACATTGTAATTCGGTTTTTTCTAAAATTTTGGTATAGATTCTCTAAATAATTGGGCGATATGGTCATAGACTATATGCCCAAATGCGCAACTATTTTTTTTTGTAATAGGTAGTGGTGTCATTTCATTTTACAAATAGACGGCAACAGTACTTTATATATTACTTATAAGGAATGCGCGCTTGTTTACTGTTTATACTTGCTTGCTTGTATAAATCGGGCCACTCACTTCAAAATGTCAACAACAATTCAAAATGTTTTATTGATTTATAAATTACATTAAGCTTAACTGTTGTAATTTTTAATTATTTTTCACACGTCTTTCTAGACAATTTAAAAAATATTATATAAATAATCAAATACATGCACTGTGTTTAAAAAACATTGTGGTCAGATATAGAGCCTCCTCCTTTTTAAAAAGATAGACATTTTTATACATTAAAAGGCAGGGAAATAACCAAAAAATAGCCACATAATTGTCATAAAATAGTAACTAAGCAAAAGACAGATTGTAACAAAAAAAATATATTGTACTAGCAGACTCGGGCGACTTCGCCCGCTTGAGCTATACGAATAATTATGAAATTATTTTCAGTTCAGAAATGAATTCTAACAAACAATAAAACATGTGTTCAATTAAATATATTTTTTAAATGTGAATTTCAAATTTTATAAAAATCTGTGCCGATTTAAAATTTTTCATACAAACTCTTAATCCATATTTCACTCTTTCAGAGTTATTTTTTTAAAAATCCCTTCTTAGTGGTTGTTCACATGAGAAAATAAGCAACTGACCAAATATAACGTTTCTACGAAAAGCGGTTACGGCTGTGCGTGCATCTTACCTCAGTCGGTGGGAAGAAAGATGTTCTCCTTTTATATAATATATATATATATATAGATTTTAAATAATATATATAGATTTTTTAGTAACGTTAAAATCCCTTATTGTAAAGAGAAAAGATTTGACGCTAACGTTATTACAACAACTAATAGTATTAATATGTTCATATTTTTATTATCTGATCAGTGCGACAGAAATGTGTTCCGTTTGACATTCTAACGCTTTGACTTCAACAGCCGGCCTCTCGGTCAAGGTTGCACTTAAAGTTTAGTAGAAGTATCTGCAGTCATCTCCTTCGTGTCCAAGTCACATTGCTGACATATTCCATTTAAATACATAAAGAAATAAATGAGCTTCGCGCTGTATCCTGCAAACAGAGGGTAGACAGAGGGAATCTAGTGTTGAGACACTCCGTTCTCCATTTTCCGCGGAGTTCTGGAGGCGAGGCCTGTCGCTTTTACGTCACGACTATAATAATATATATTTCTATTTTCATATCCAACATTCATAATATTGAATTTACATATGATCTAATACCTTCAAACGTCAACGATCTTAAAACGTTTTTGTATATTTATTCCTGTTTGTTTATAACAGAGTTCTAAATTAAGGTTTTCTAAAGAAACAGCTTAAAATAACGTTGATATAATATTTTGAACATAGTTTATATTACATTTAATTTAAGCACTTCCTTCTCTAACTACATATTATAATATATGTATCACTTTAAGTGAGTTTTTTTGTAAATTAAGTGTATGTATAATAACATTATAGTGCAAAAACAGCTGTGTCAAAATAAATATTTACACATAACAAAATGAACCCACTACCCACGCAATTGTGCGAACAAATAAAATCTATTAAATCCAAATGAAAAATATGAAATATCGCTAAACCATTTTCATTACTAACATAGCGATGTTCTATTCTATTCAAGAGAAAACGTATGTCATTAAAGGTATCTATCTATTACTAGTATTGTAGTGCACTCGCACGTGTAATCACTGACTTTCCATTGAATGAGTGGGACAATTTGTAGGCATAACGAACGGTTAACGTACAACGTTCATACTGACATTACTTACGACTTCATTTTTATACGTGAGCTCTTTTAATACTCAGAAGCGGACGAGAATAAATACTGAGACTTATTTTTTATATATATAACTTTTAATATTTCATGTATTACTTATGAGAACATAAAAGTGAAAATAAATAAAGAAGTTCGTGGTATATTTTATATATAGCAGGGTAGGCAGATGGGAGTTAGTGTAAGACACCCGTTCCCTACTTTCGATTGAATTTTTCGAGGCCTTGCGTTGAGTGGCGGAAGTCAACGCCGCGCTTTTGCCTTAATGCCAGAGCGAAGATAATTAAAATATTAATAACTAATAATTCTATCTCCCGAGTGAGGATCGAACCCACAACCGTCGCCTTACAGTCACACTCTGCACAGGTCGTACTAGATAAGAAATAACATAAATTAAAAAATATTAAACACATAATTAAATAGAATATACCATTGAATGTATCACGATTATAGATAATAGAAAAGACAAGATAGAATCATTTTATCTTTGTGCCATACATCACGGTTACTTAACCGGGATTATGCCGTGGGATCGACCTACAAATCATTGTTCACCCACAGCAGCTTAACAAGGATGTGAAATAAGTATACATTCAATCTTACAAGTTAATAGGTGGGTAGGTAATGCACCTACAATGAACAATTAAAATTTTAATTAACGAGAGATTCTAGTAATAGGAATCGTATAGGAACTACATATTAATTGATCTCTATTGTTTTAGTTTTTTTTAGATATAGAATTAATTTGAGGCCGTCGTGGCGCACTGGCACAAGCGTTCCGTCCGTAAACGCGACGATTGTGGGTTCGATTCCCACTTGAGGAAGTGAAATATTTCTTTACGTTTATATTTCCATTTTCTTCGCACTTCTGGCGAGGTAAAGCGCGGTGTTGAGTTCTGCCACTCAACACGCAATGCCTCCAGAATTCGGCAGAAAGTGGGGAACGGAGTGTCTTGACACCGAGGTTCCCTCTGCCTACCCTGCTGTGTGCGGGATACAGCGTGAAGCTGAATATATTTGAACGCAATTTTAAATAATAATTCATAACTTTCTTTACAATGTAAATAATTACCTTGAACAGAAGAATAGCACCGCTCCCAGATTTCTGAAAACAGACAAAAGAGAATATTATTCTCTAGTAGTTATTATTATTAATCGTTGTAAGTCATTAGAGGCCAGTCGTGGGTTTGACTCCCATACTCGCTTTGGTAACGAAACAAAGCGCGGCATCTAGTTCAGCCACTTAACACGCACCAAAATGGACAACATAACTGTCTTAGTCATAACGGAGTGACTTAACACTAGGTTCCCAGGTTCCCTCTGCATACCCTATTATGGGCAGAATGCAATGTGAAGCTAAAAAGCATTTTATTTCTCTTATTTAAAAAAATAGAACAGTAATATTACAAGGACATATATAATTACTCCACACATTATATTCTTCACTACATAGAAAACGTACAATCATTTACAAATAAAGAGTGTTGACAACATTAGCAGATATTATAACATTTTTACGAACCCCATAAACCAAGGGCATGAAATTAGATAATAATAATAAATATTTATAACTGATACTAAATTTTCAATAAATAGTAATAAATAGGAAACGTCGACCACCATTAAGGGGTGGGGGGCGGTAACCGAATCGGTCATTAGAGCAAAAACGTCGAATCAAACGGAAAGTTGAGCAACTGACAGAGAGTTTCTTCTTAATTGACGAGGTCTGGAATATTATTCTAAATTAAATAGTAAATTATTAATAAAAAGACTGTCATTACCTTTTTTTTAATAACATTTATTGAAACGAAACTCAATCGACTTTTCTAATTGCTGGTAGAGGCCGACTCAATTTTATTCAACTCAAAGTTTATATTTAAAATATACACGATAATTTAATAAAGCTGACAGGTTAAATATTAACATTTTCCTGCAACAGTTCAAAACCAAACACTTTTGAGTTTCTAACTACAAGTTAGTGCAACTACGTGTACATTTGAAGTAGCCTTGGCGATGCCCTACAGCACGTCCAGAACAGACTACCTGTAAAGTATATTTGTTAATATAATCTTATAATTATATTAACAAAACAAAATTAGCGTTTAAAATTTATTTTTAAAAAGTTAGGCCAGTCGTAGAACATTGGCACAAGCGTGTGACTGTAAAAGCGATAGGTTGTGGGTACGATTTCTACTAGACTCTCGAGGCCAAGAGCGTCTTAGAGTTCCACCACCCAACACGCAACTCCTCCAGAATTCGACAAAAGTGAGGAACAGAAGTATCTTAATGAGAACAAAGTCTCCTAATACACAGATATCATTTTTTTTTATAAAAAATGTTTTTTGTATGTAATTCATGTGCGCAGTGACATACATAATATTAATACTAAAATATTGTTTTATAATCAATGTAGTAGCTAAAATTGTATTCTATTCGTAATAATGTTATGCAAAACAACTGTGTAAACTATTATAATTATCCTCATATTTGAGATATTATTATGTGGATATGGGTTACATATGTTTAATTATATGATAAATCTAATAAAAAACTATACGAGAGCCATTTTATTTTATTTTTAGTTAACTTAGTAACATGAGAGCGTCGTGGCGAAGAGCCACAAGTGTGACTGTCAACGCGACGGCTGTGGGTTCGATTTTCACTCGGGGGGAATAAATTATTTATTATTATTTTCACTAATTCACTGTGGTAACAGGGCAAAGCGCAGCTTAAAGTTGCTCTCCTCAAGACACAAGTTGCTTCAAAAACACGGCGGCATGTGGGGATCAGAGTGTCTTATCATTTCATCATCAGTTCACATACACGTTCCTTCTACGTCCTAGAAAGTCCTATCCACGTTCTAGAAAAATTGCAAAATTGAAGGCAATAAAATATTCCATAGATTTCAGTAATACTTCATATATATAAATATATATATATAAAGTATTAGATTAGATCTATTTTTTATTTTCGATCTAGAATAATAAATTTGTTTGTCTTTATTTTCAAATCGATGTAGCACAGAAATGTCATAAGCAATTAACAAGTACTATAAGTGTTTACATCAGCTCTCAGTACCGGTTTACACCCGGTCATTCAACAGCCAAGGTCGGAGACAGGTTTAAAAGACCCGCATTCGCCATAAAGTACAGCTTGAAACTTGTATGTAATATACAATAACACTTCACATTTCATATTGAATATAAAAAATGTATATATTGAAAAATAAAATTGAGGCCGACGTGGCCTGGTGGCTCAAGAGGAACTAAGTGTGTGTGAAGCACAACGGTTATAGCTTCGATTTCCTCTCGGGGGAGTGAATTATTATTTATAAGCATTTAAATTTCTATGCTCTGGTACCAACCCAAAGCGAGGTATTGAATTCAGCGACTCAAGATACAATGCCTCAAAAATTAAACGGAAAGTGGGGAACGAAGTGTCTTAACACTAGGTTCTCTCTGTCCGCCCTGTTATACAGCGTGAAGCTTAATAGAAATAAAAAAAATATATGCAAAAGTTCAGTTATATCTAAAAGATAGTTTAATTAAATCAACAGGTCTACTATACGTATAGTAGACCTGTTGTATAAAAATAATCAATATTTGATAAAGGAAACAGAAGTCTAATACATTATCATCTTTAATAATATAGAAATAGCATAACCCTTCCTTCCTTCCTTCTGCTCTGATAAACAGCGGGGTGGAGCTTCGCCCCTCAACACGCAATGCCTCAAGAGTTCCGCGGTACTTATGTACTATTTATATTCTACATCCAATACCAAGTGAAAGGAATTACCACTCGAGGAATTGAAATGTTTATTTACGTTCATATTTCCATCTCTGGTGTCGAGGCAAAGCGCGGCGTTGAGTTCTGCCACAATTCGGCAGAAAGTGGGGAACGGAGTGTCTTAACACCGAGGTTCCCTCTGCCTGCCCTGCTGTGTGAAGTGAATCTGATTTATTTATTTACATATTATGAACGAACTAATGTATAGTATTATAAATTATAGCTTGTAAATGAAGCGTTCAATTGAAATGAAGCGTTCCTTGATGTATTGTTTATTTGTGTTGTATGGTAACCAACTAATTGAAAATTGTAGAGCATTTCATATGTTTTAAAAATACTAGTCTTAATAAAAAAAAAAAAAAATAATATATTATTAATCGAGAACTACACTCAGTTATAATGAGAAAATTGCCATACACGATACATCCGTTAAAATACACGTTAGTTAAAATAATAAGATTCAACTACGCATAGAGGCCATCATGGCGCAGTGGTAAGAGCATGTGACTGTAAACATAACAGTTGTGGATTCCATTTCCACTTAGGGTAATTTATTATTATATATTAATACTTTCATTTTCTTGTTCTGGTAACATGGAAACCCGCGGCGTTTGAGTGTTAACTTCACATGCAATTCTTCGAATATTTTATATGTTTTTATTCCATCTGCCTATCCTGCTATATGCGGGATACAGCGTGAAGCTATATATATACTACATACATATTAAAAAGACTAAAAAAAAAAGCAAAAACATAAATTATAATATAATACGTATACCCTCAATATGCTAAAATCATTGTGACAAGTTGACAACTGCTCAAGCAGGAAGACCAAAACCTGATTGAGTTGTGCCCCATGTATTGGTAAATTTAAATACCAAATGTATATGACGTAGAATGTTTGCCATTTCATAAATATCCTAATATACTATATGACGTAGAAGCCAATGGTGGGTGTGTGTTCTATTCCCACTCAAGCATGTGAAATATTTTATAATATTTTCATTTTGTTGCTCTGGTAACGAGATAAGGAACAGCGTTGAGCAATTGAGTCTCCAGAATTCGACAGAAAATGGGAAACGGAAGTGTTCTAACATTAGGTTCCCAGGTTCCTTTTGCGTATCTTGCTATTTGCAAGAAAAAAAAACTACACATAAGTAAACGATACATAGAATATATGTACAGTCATTAAAATATAGGCTAATATAATAAAGCTCATAAAGACAGGTATGTTTCTCAACGTGTGATTACAATTTGCATTTAAGTATTGCTCGAGTGCGCTATATGCGCAATATGTCGTAACCAAATCGTAATCTGCTAATTTATATTTTCGTGAATAACGTATAAGTAATAAAAATTTTATGCAAATATGATTTTATATGCCTATTTATATGTATCGATAGGAAAGTTAGCAAATGTATGTATTAAGATATTGGAGAAGAGAAGTAGAAATTCTTAATTTACATAAAATATCTGTTAGTTTGTAAGCTCGCATCTGAGTGTGAGATTCTATTCATACGAAAAGAGAATATAAAAAAAAATCCTTTTTACGATAATATATATTATATAATTGGAAATTCAGGCATTTCAAATTAAAAAAATAACGGCAAAATGTATACAAAACTAATTAAATACTATAAGCCAAAAACAGTTTTTAAATATACGGTATATAGTAGCTGTAGAGTTTCTTAAGATAAAGATTTTTTTTTAATTTCTAGTGTACCTAAGCGAGAAATATGGTATCGTATATAATTTTTAACATTTTGCAGTCATATAGACGAGATCATGGCTACCTGATATTTCAAATTGAAACTGGTTAAATTAAAAATATATTGTAACTATTATTACAATATGTTTTCAATCTAACCAGTTTCCACAGTATAATCTTATTAATCATGCGTATTTTGATAAAAGAAAATACATTTTACAACCCGAAATATCAAACCATTTATTGTGGTCACAGATAATATACATTAATCCGATTAAACTAATTACATTTACAATATATAAAAATCGGGACACCTTATTAGATAATTTAAAACAAAAAAACCGTTTTTACCTGTACATAAACACGACCAAAAACTGTATATAACGCATCACCGAAAAACCACAGACACTAACAAACTGAAATCACGTTAAAGATAAACGTGATAATTCGCAATTCACATACATTTCCTCACAAGAATAGTGGAAAGCGTTGAGAAGTTTTGTAAAATGAGCCGCGCAAGTTGTTTTGAAGATCTTGTTGTAGAGAAAGATCGTGCGCCCACGCAAGCGCGAGGCGCGAGCTATTACGAGAACGAATGTCGCCGGCAAGCAAGGTTGCCTGGAAAACTGTGTGACCATACACCAAAACAAACTGAATGTTTAATAAATATATATGTACAAAAAAATAAAGAAGCAGAACTTGTAAGTAATTCAGATGTTATAATTGTGATTTTTGAATTTTAAGCGGGAGTGCGAGAAATTAGGAACGTTTCCCAGAATTACTATAAAAACAATTTGTGCTTTTTAAAGTTATACACGTTTAATACATTTATAATAAATTTATTACATCCTGACCGTAGCTTGAATTGGATAATAAATAATGTATAATAAAGTTTAAAACAATAATTAAGTTAAAAAAAAATCATTGAAGGACTTCAGCGTCGAAGTTTGGTGTGTGACGAGGTGACGGTGAAGAGACGAGTTTCTATCTACCTACTCTGAATGGATGGACAGGAAATGCAAAAGTTGAATGAGAGCAAAATAACTTATTTTATTTCGATTTATCAATAGATTTACAATAACACACTATAGGTTTCAATTTCGTTTTGAATCTTGAAAAAATATAGAAAGTATTGATGGCCTTGTTGGCCTATCGCCAGAGACCGTCAGCTGACCATGCGCATTCCTGTCTTCATATACCCATCACGCTAATGGAGTAAAACACTGATTGTTCTATCTTCCGTTGGGATTTTACCTCATTGTCTTTCATCATTTGACAATATTTTTATTTCTGTAACTATAATCTTCTATATTTTATTAAATAATTTTTTTTTATCCTGTTTTCGCGTATAGATTGATAGTGTTATCACAATTAAAGTGTCGTTATATAAGGATAAGGGGAGCGTGTAACAGCTGGCCTTGTACCGTCCTGATATTTCTTACTAATAACATTTTAATTTCGATTAAGTCCTACTGTGCATATAAATACATATGAAACATATGAAACTTTTTACAGATATTTAACTCTTTAAGGATAAGAGAGCGAAAATAATACTGACCAAATAGACTTTAATGTTTGCTGTAGAAACAAATGCTTGCGTGTAATTTTATGACTAAAAAAAAATTAAATTCTGAAATACAAATCGTAAAATCGAGTCGTAAACTATTTTTAACAAGTCTTGACGCTTCCAGTGCTTCATAAAACACTATGATGTATACAAAAATGTACAATAAAGTCATATAGAGTTTGTAGAAGGTCGGAAGTAAAAGATCACGAATTGAATACGTCCCTCGATTTAATTTATGCGAGGACTGTAATTTTATTGACATTCAAACTAGTTGCGTAGATCACATTTATTTAAACTACTACTATTTATATACACTATTTTATATTTATTGGGATGAAACTTAAAACATGATTGGCAAGCTTTTAAAATAGGAGTGTAAATTAAATTAAAAATCAAATCAAAGCAGCTTCACGCTGTATCCCGCACACAGCAAGGTAGGCAGAGGGAACCTCGTGTTGTGACACTCCGTTCCCCATTTTCTGCCAAATTCTAGAGGCCTGTTGAGTGGCAAAACTCAACGCCACGCCTTGCGTCGACACTAGAGCAGAAATGGAAATATAAACGTAAATAAATATTTCACTTCCTCGAGTGGGGATCGAACCCACAACCGTCGCCCTGCAGTCACACCCTTGTGACTGTTAAACTTGATTGATATTAAACTAATATAAAAGATCCTCAGTGACATTACATTACTTTTTAAATGAAGAATCTAGTACTGTAGAGAGGACGTTAAACTCTACGAATCAAACTGTTTAATGTTAAATGTTTATTTAATGTAATATTTACTCTAATACAAGAGAAGATTTATCTATTATTTCATTAAATTTCATATGAATGCGTAAAATACTCAATATTGTATAAAACATATAAGAAAATCATTTGCAGGCCTTGACGACATTCTAGTTTCAAAAACTTTACGTCCAATTTAAGTCTATTTTGGCAGCAAAATATACTTAGCGAGTATCTTCTCATAAATTTAGTGTATTGATGCATTAAATTATTAGACTAATAAAACAGCCTTTGGAATTAGGCAAAAAAAAATACTTTTATAAACAATTATATAGTAGACACATATTAAAAAATAATCAAAATTAGGTCAAATTAGTTTTGACAATTGCATTTATACATATTAAAAGGTTTCTCGGATACGTTTATTGTTGTAATAATTTTGCATAAAATGTCAGTGTTTCTGTCGTAATAGTTCACTTAGGCTGTTGGATGAGTTGTGAAAGTTGTTCAGCTGGTTTGAGTCAGTCACTAAAGGCTGGCGTGTCTTCCTTGGTCGAAATTTGACCTTATTTACTGGTGGAAAAGAATATGCCACGGCAATTTGAACCAGAGAAAAAAATCTCAGATCTGATTGAAAACGCAATATAACACTAGGTTCCCTCTGCCTACCATGCTTTGGTTGGAATACTGTGTGAAGTATAACAGTAGTTTCCATGTATTTCACACCAAATCATACACATCAATCATGTCCACCAGCCTCAGCAGAACCATAATTTCTAGTCATCGTAGTAACAAATTGGTCAAAAAGGAGTGATAAGGAATCATTGAAATTAAACAAATTATTAATTAATTTAAACTACGGCACGCAAGCGGAGTTAGCCTCGCGACGCGCGCGCAGTCGAGGGCATTAAAGTTCAGAGTGAAAAATGCGATATTTATTTATGAATGTAAATTATGATTAGATGTCATCATTTTTTTTTTGAGTGGAATAAGCAAAAAATAGCTTTAGTAAAGTAGCATAAGTCGAAGTGTCATAGATGTAGCTCGAAAATAGGCGGAGGAGTAGATTAACAAAGAAGTTGAAGATTTGAGTAAGAGTTTCGCTTCGCTCACCTCAATTATTACATTTATGATAAAATTAATTAATCTAATTTAATTTGAACGTTATAATTATGATATCTTCATATTTGGAAGTAATTAATCTTTATGGCGTAAAATTGACATTTGTATATTCAGTAACTTTTATATTACTATATTATTGTCGAGTCATTATAAAAGCTTACGTTTATTGTTACAGCTCCCTTTTGATAACAATATCTTTGTATTTTTCTTTATTTTTACATTTAAATTGTTTGACGTAAATAATTTCTAAATCTTTAGCAATTAATTTTACAACTCAACTATATATAGGTGAAAAAATGTAATGAAGAACGCTAAATATACTTATTGAATAAAAATAAGGATCAATACAATTATTACATTCAATTTTACATTTAAGTAATTATTTTTAAATATGCTAAACGTATGTATGAGAATTGAAGCTTCTGCAGATATAGTATTAAATCCAGCACGTATATATGCAGGCAGGTTTGTGGAGGCCAGTCATGTAGGGGCACAATTTTTATTTTACTAAGTCGTCACTTATCTAAGAAAACTTGGGCTGCTAAGACAAATCTAACGTTACCACAGTTATGTAAATCCATCTAGCGGTTTATGAGATATGAGGTAAAAAATATATATATTACATACATACATACAAGACACGCGCAAAAAACATAATCCTTCTTTAGAAGTTGGGAAAAACCAGGTTTTAAAATAGCACAAAAAATATTCATCTAAAGATAAGTAGGTACAAAAGAAATATTTTAAAACATAACCTTCACTTTTCACTCGGCTTCGCCGTGATCTACATATTGTATGCAATATCGAAACCCAACCTTCTTTTTAATTGCGCGTACATATTTTCAAATCATAATTTCCAGTTTATGTTATTTCATATAATATTAATTACATTTGCCAAGTAATTTAATTATAAATAGATCACTTTTTATACAGGCTGTTGTTTTATATATATATATATATATATATATATATATATAACAACATTTGAAAAGTAACATTTGAACCTTCTTAAAATTCCTAACATTCTGTCTACGAATAAGAATCCATCTACGAAGAAGAATTAATATACCGTACATTGCTGTGAAACGATTTTGTTTTATACTATGTAAAGATATATGTGTGAGTGTTAATTATATATCAATTAATTAAATGCATTTTTATATGTTATTACTCATATATTTATGTGAACATACGCGTACAACATAGTTCTAGACCTGATTTATAAGTATACTTCCTGATTCTAAGAACGTAACACCGAGTGTAAATAGCACCACACTTTTGATGGCGCTAATAAATTCACGCGTGAGCAAAACTAATCGATTTGGCAATCGAGTG
Organism: Heliconius aoede; assembly: GCA_037355905.1. Lineage (NCBI taxonomy): Eukaryota > Metazoa > Arthropoda > Insecta > Lepidoptera > Nymphalidae > Heliconius > Heliconius aoede. The sequence continues at coordinate 279,051 of JBAIZZ010000258.1, forward strand.
GACAATGCAGAATGCATTTTTGGATACGGCGTCACATCTTTAAGTTGTGCAGAAAATATTATCATAGCAACTGGTTTCTGGGGTTCCGTAACTCAAAAGAACCCTTACACGATTAGTTCGTTGTCCGTCTGTCTGTTTGTCAGGATTATTTAACTCATAAAGGTGTGTGTTTAATATAATAAACTGTACTTTTCTCTAACTTCAAATCTTGAAATTGGTACGGAGACCTCGGTGAGCCGGTCCGACTCGAACTTAACCGGTTTTTTTTTATTTTTCAACTATATATGTCAATTATAATATTCTTTATTTTAATGACTATTCTGTCAGATCATTGTGGTTTATAGTAAGAAAGTATTATTTCAAGTTCATCTATTCAGTTCTCATATCTAAATGTAGAGCTTCATCATACATACAAAAACATATAAAAAAAATACAAAACGTAAAACTGTCTGTTAGAACTAACGGCAAGTAAATTCAACCTGTGTAACTCAAGTTAAAAATAATTAATTACTGTTATTTTAACAAATTTATAATATGTATATACAAGACAGCAAAAATGTCTATTTGTTTGTCTTCTTTTTTTGATACACAAAATTTCACATTAAAATCAAGAAATTTCTCTTAATCGTCGTCGCATCGTGAGATCGAAACGATAATGTAGCATAGGAACGTTATGAATATATTCTACAAAACTTGTCAACCATTTAGTAGGTTAAATAGCCTAACATTAATATTGTAGGTAGGTAGTTTTGGCAATTATATGGATATTTCTTATTTTTCAGCTTCACGCTGTATCCCGCATGTACCAGGGTAGGTAGAGGAAGCCTAGTGGCAAGACACTCCGCTTCCCAATTTCTGCTGAATTCTGATGTAGTAATAATAAACGATATCTGAGAATACATCAATGTTCAGTCGTAGTCGGAGCTAGGAGCGCAAATCTCATTATAATTATGTAATGCTATGGTTTCATACGCTTAACGCTTCGCCAAAGGCCATGGACTTTGGTATATTTAAAAAATGTTAGATTAAAGAGGTACAATTTATATCTATTCTTATTTTTGTTTCTGCGTTACGCTGTTTCCCGCACAAAGCAGGGTAGACAGAGAGAACCTAATGTTAAGACACTCTGTTCCCCATTTTCCACGAAATTCAGAAGGCAGTCCGTGTTGAGTGGCGTTTTCTTTGACTTGACATCAGTGCTAAGAAATGAATATATTAAATATATCCTCGACTGAGCATCAAACCCACAACCGGTCGTGTTTTCAATTACACTTGGTGCCCCTGCGCCAACATTGACCTCTAATTATTGCAGGATATTAACTTAGCGTGCGAATTTACTTTGAATTAAATCATCATCATCATCATCACGGTCAGTGTAATGACCGTAAAATGAGATTTTTAGTCAGCAAGTGCACATAGCGCAGAGAATATTGCTACGCATTTTAAATAAAGTATAAATGTACAAGTACAAGCAACTTATCTCTAATCTATCATCTAATTAATAATCTTTGTTAGGCACTTGAAGGTCATTTGTAGGATTCTGTACCTCAAAAGGTAAAATCGGAACCCTTATAGGACCACTTTCTGATCCATCTGTCAAGACCATTTATCGCGAGATCGCTTGGCAGTATCAAGATGAAGATAATATCAAATATTCAGGTCTATGATCTCTGTACTTCCCGTTGAACTACAATCATTAAATTGGTACGGAAGCCTCAGTGAGCGAGTCCAAACACTATACAAAATATAGATAATACAAAAACATATAATTATATTTACATTATTTATTATATATTTTTGGATGAAAGTAAAAAAATATACATTCATACAAATTTCAAAGAAACAATGAAGTAATATAAAAGTATGTATTAAAATCAGTCAAGGTCATAAGTTCGCAGCGGATTAAATACTAGGAAGGATACTTTCACTTTTCAATGGTTTTAAGTTGTTAGATGATGTTATAAGTATTATACAATCATGAACAAGCATTTTTTAATAGACAATTTTATTACAATACGACACTAAATACGATAATTATTCAACTTCACGCTGTATCCCGCATACAGCGGGGTAGGCAGAGGGTACCTGAGTGAGACACTCCGTTCTCCACTTTCCGAATTGGTCCTGCCGATTTTTTCCTTCGATCTCACCTACACAACTGCGTGTGGGATACAACGTTTAGCTATAAAAAAAACGCTAACAAATACATTAGGTATGTAAATATGTAAATCAGCATGAACAGCTGGACATGTTATAGGTCGACAAACCAGCAGGACATTTGCCACGTCTCGATGAATCAATTGTCTCCAAATGACCCCGTGTCCGGACTGACAAATACCTATATACTAGCTCCGATTTGTATGAGGGAGCTCGTTTCCATTATATATTTGATTTATTGTAACATGTCTATAGCGATGTAGAAATTTTGTGTGTGTTAGAAATCATATATTAAGACATATTATGAAGTTCAAAATGCTCCTCAAAGTCATAAGCGACGGTTGTTAGTATTTTGTCTAATTGTTAATTTTATTATTTCCATATAGGACGCAGTACCTACACCCATTTTATTTATAGCTTCACGCGATATAATGTATATAGCAGTAGGATAGGAAGAGAGAACTGAACCTAGTGTTAGACACTCCGTTTCTATAAATGTATAAAAATAATATGAAAACAATAACGATAGAAATATGTTTAACACATTATCATGTTGTCTATGTTTCTTTTTTGTTAAAAATTACCTCCCTCCTCTTCCTCCTCCTTCTCCTCCTCCTCCTCCTCTTGCTCCTCTAAAAACGACGATTTAAATATAAATAACAATATGAAATATCAGTAGGTGTCAGTGTAATGTGAACCAACTCTTCCTGCGCACGAATCTTGTTTTTTCCGGTATTGTGAACGTGCGTGTTTATTTGCATAAGCGCTTACAATAGTGTCAATTATTCTATGAAAAAAATTGTCGCATTAAATTTCTAATTAAATATCTTTTAAATATATAAAATTGCGTGGAGCACGTGCGCGACAATCGTGTGACTGAAATGCGACGGTCGTGGCTTCGATTCCCATTCGTGGGAATGGATTATTATTTATAAGCATATATTTTTATTTCACTCGCTAAGCTCTGGTACAAAAAAGCTACTCAACACGCAATACCTTGGAAATTTGGCTAAGAATAAGGAACTGAGTGACTTAACACTAGGTTCCCTCGGCCTATATAATATATTTGGACCCCAGAAAGTATAGAATAGAGTAGAATAGACCTAGACTAGATACATAGACTTTTAAAACATGTTTTGTATTATACTCTTATATTTAATTATTTATATATATATTTGTATTATATTCTTATATTTATTTCCTTTTTTTTTAGCTTCACAATATATACCGCAAACAGTAAGCAAAGGGGGTATAGTCTTAAGACATTCCACTCCCCACTATCTGCTGAATTCTGGAGGCATTGCGTGTTGAGTGGCGGAATTCAACACCGCGTTTTGCCTCAACTCCGAAGCGAAGAAATGAAAATATTAAATATTTCATTTTCTTGAGCAGGAATCGAACCCACAACCTGCCGCATTTACAGCTAACCTGGGCCTGATATTTTAATTTAATTAAATATGATAAAAGCGACCAAATTCCGATTTTTTTTTCTATTATACACGTGACACTAAGTCACCAAAAGCGAACGTAATTAAACATATCCAATTAATTGTTTTCTCATACACTATTCGCTGCGGCGGCGGTAGACAATTCATTTGAAACGCCGTTTCCTTTCCGTAAATAATCAGAAGTAGATTGCACGTAACTCTAACGAATATAATCAGTTGATTGAATAATTCGTTATAGTAATGTGAAAGTAGAATAGAAGATCCATCTTCTGATATATTTAATGTATATTTTATAATAATTACTAGACTAAAACGCGACTGCGCAGGTTAAACTTATTTTAAAATTATATATAGCCTATGTCCTTTCTATCTTTAAGAATATATGTACAAAGTTTCATGACAATCGGTTGAGTAGTTTTGTCGTGAAAGCTTAACCAACAAATCGACATTAATATTTATAATATTATATTAATATAATTTTACCTATATTTTAATTGTATAATTTTTTTTTACACTGTTGAAAGTTATTTTTTTTAAAATAATAATAATACTTTAAAAATAAATGTAATATTATTTTTATTATCTTTACATATTTTACAACTAAATAATATGTTCTTATTAGTTTTAGGGAAAATCAACATGCAGCATGTAAAGTTACAAACACTATAAAGAAAAACGAATGTGGGTACATAATAAACTTCCGCCTTACAAGAAATGCCATTTCTACAATCATTTCACTCACTAACTCGTTGAATAGTTATTACACGGCAATACGTTACCTACCTTCTAATGCACAAGTCGATACTAATTAAAAAGAATTTATATACTGTGCAACGTAATGTAACTCAATTAATGTTTACTATTAAGCAATTTATAAATGCATCACCGTTACACCGTTGCATTATTAAAATGAATGTGTTCAATGACTCATAAAAATTTTGAAACACTTAAAAAACCTCTTATAAGAATAGGCCAGTCATGGCGCAGGGGCACATGCATGTGACCCGTAAAGGAGACAGGTTGTGGGTTCGACTCGCACTCGGGGAGTATGTTTAATATATATGTTTAATATTTTAATTTTCTCGGCTCGGTTAACGAAGAAAAATGCAGCGCGAGCTGAAGTCAACGCGGTATATCTCGTAAAATCAACGGAAAGTGGGGAACAAAAGCGACTTAATGAAAATGGCTTATCTTAACATTCGGTTTCCATTCAGTTTCCCTCTGCTATTTACGGGATACAGCGTGAAATTAAAAATATAAAATAATCGATTTTCCTTATGAAATTTATCATATCATATATCAGCTTCACGCTGTATTCCGCACACAGCAGGATACGCAGAGGGAACCAAGTGTTAAGACACTCCGTTCTCCACTTTCTGCCGAATTCTGGAGGCAATGCGTATTGAGTGACAGAACTCAACACCGCTTTTACAGACACATTTTCTGTCCCTGCGCCACGACTGGCCTCAGCATTTATTATTACTTAATTAATAAACGACAAATTGTTATAAATAATCAAAACAATAAGAATTGTAACAGCAATGGTACGTCTATGATGAAATCCAATCATTAGGGCTCCGTACCTCTTAAAGAAAAAAGGAATTCTTATAAAATCACTTTGTTGTTGGTCTGTCTGGCTGTCCGTCAAGAGCTTTTATCTCAGGAATGCTTGAAGATATCTAATTAAAATTTAATCCATATACCTATATCTATTGCCCCATGATTTCCTAATAAAAAAAAGTATTTAAAAAAAGATATGGCCGTATAAATAGCAAAAACCCATATTTCGACACTATAAAGAGGATCAAAATAAATAGAGTACTTCCGATTAACCTAGAATTATGAAATTTAAGAGCTAGCATCTACATGTAGTACTAGCTCAGGAAAAAATCTTATAACTATATATTTGTGGTTAAATCCTAAAAGGTGGACAAAATTTGGCATTAAAGCCGGTAATTCAAATGAGGTATCAGATAAAACTAAAGCCTCGAGAACTCCAATTTTTGTACGGAAGCCTTGGTGGGCGAGCCCGACTCACGCTTGTCCAGTGTTTTCTTAAACAAATACCTACTAAGTGAATAGTAGGCAGTTGACCGTGACCACAAGATTAGCGCCAAAATCTGACACAACGATCGCCCTGTTCTTTTCTATTTTTCTTATATAATCTAGGTATTTAACATTTCTTACTTAATTGTTTTCGTTGCTAGTTCAAAATTTATAAATTTTAATTTGATTTTTATGGCAACATTAAATAATTGTTTTTTATCTAGTGTGAAATATAAAAATATAATGCTCTATACTTTATATTTTTATCAAGTGAAACATACTGCAGCAGTGAAATATAATAGTTTTAGGTCTGACATGGCAACTTATTGTCTTATTAATAAGATTTTCACGCTTTATCACGAACGTAGAGTAGGGTAAGCAGAGGGGATCTCGGAACCTCATGCTGTGACACTCTTTAACACATTCTCCGTCGTATTCTGCAGAATGAAACACGTACAGGTATTTCGGGTTGTGTCTACACCAAAACATAGAAATTAAAATATTTAATATTTCATTTCCTCGACTGGAAATCGAACCGAACGCGTTTACAGTCGCACATTTGTGACTGGCCTCGTAGGTACATTATAACATACAATTATACTTCATATCCATTTTTATACTCGTCATACTGTGTCATCCGATACTAAGTGGGGTATCCGTAAAAGTAATATTACATGAAGCCCACAATATTCGTAACGAATAACGGAAAATATGATTTTAACATAAAAAAAACACTATGTATAATTATTAGCATCACTTCACATTTGTGTTTCTTTAAAATTATTTCTGGTTAACCCACTCAAGAATTTCCTCTAATCAATTTCTTTAAATAAAATGTTAAATAATAATTTTTTTAAATGTCAACGTATACATAATTAAATTTTTGTATACATATTACAAGTATAATTCAAAATAAATATTTCTGATATTCTGGGGCCTGTATTTAAAATCGCTCTCACCCTGAGATCGATCTTGAGATGCTATTTCATAAATTATAATTTATAAAAAAAAACAGCATCTCAAGTTCGCTCTCAAGATCCATCTCAGAGCAGAGATGTCAAAAAATATGTTTTTACTTCTTATTTTATTAAAAAATCATTTTTATAATAATATTAATTGATAAAAAGATAACGAAATTTAATATTTCTGACGAAACGATGAATTATATAAAATCGATTTTAATTTCATCGATTTTTTTTTTCATTAATCTCACATCCATATCTCAGAGTTGAGAGATTCGTCGATTTATAATATAATTGCAGGCTTTAGTCATTTATAAGCAGAAATGTAATGATTCACGTTTACCTCAGAACCTTCTGTAAATAAGAGACTTTATAAGGCGAGAGCTCTTTAATTAACAGTAAAAACAATGGACAACATTTATCTTCAGACAATAGAATATAGGTATTATAAAAAGCTTTATAATTATATAATAAATAAAGTAATTTTTTTTTACTATGTTTATAGCTCAATAATGTGTTATTTCTGTATCACGCACAGCAGGGAAGGCAGAGGAAACCATTAGAACATTTCGTTCCCCACTTTCTGCCGAATTCTGAAGGCATTGCGTGTCGAGTGGCAGAACTCAATGCCGCGCTTTGCCTCGACACCAGAGCGAAGAGATGGAAATACAAACGTAAATAAATATTCCATATCCTCCTGTGGGGATCAAACCCACAACCGTCGCGTTACAGTTACACCTTTGTGCCGCTGCGCCACGGCGGCCTCAATTGAACATTGAACAGACATCAATACTAATAACACACTAAAAAATTTTACGCATAAGTGTTACTTTATATTCATTTAGAAAAGTATGTAATAATTAATTTATTTTGTGAACGCGACTCGTTATGGGTTCGATCCTCACTCGAGGAAATGAAATATTTAATGAAATTTATATTTTCACTTTGTCAATATAGATCCGAGGCAAAGCGCGGCACTAGTTTTCGCTGCTCAACACGCAATACCTCCAGAATTCGGCGGTAAACGGAGAACGTAGTGTCTTAACAATAGGTTCCCTCTATCTACCCTGCTGTGTGCGAGATAGATACAGCTTAAAGCTGATTTTATTGATTTCCATTTACTGGTTATTCTTATAAAAAAACCTTTCCATATCTCCAGTGGAGTAGATCCCGTAATCTTGTTATTAGTACTAGCCATTAAGATTATATAGCCTTCGATAATCCAAAGGAAGTAAATACTATACTTAATTTTTGATTGGCAAGTGTAAACTTAAGTCCAGTCTTGTCCTCGTAAGCACTGAGAAGGTTAAATACTTCTAATTGAAGTAATCACTATTTTGCCTTTGGGCTACAACCTTCTGAGGTAATTATATAATTCGCTATTATAGCATACTGGGTATCGCTAGTCTACACGTCGTCGTCGTCGACGTCGACGTCTTTGAAGGGGCGTGTATTGGATGTATGGTATTCATGTGCGAGTCGATGACGCCCACCGATGGTTCTGTACTAATTTCAGGATTGTAGGTCAAAGGGCATTACAACTTATAAAAGTTGGCAAATTCAATACATATGCCGTTAGCGTTTTGTGTCAAATGCTCCTATACATTTTCACTTTTCGTATTTTTGTTTTTATTACGTATTGCAAGTTCTCACTTCGTTCCATATTACATTATTGTGGCCTTAATTTTTAACTATAGGCTTTTATTACACGGTGAATTTCATATATATACAAATCAGGAAAAACGATGCGTAAATAAATAATCGTATCTTGTGCGGTGCGGTCCGTAGACCTAAATTTATTATTAATTTCAAATTAATACCTCCACCGAGTCTCAACATAAATGGTCTTGACATATCGACAGACGGTCATCAAAGTAATACTCTATAATGGTTCGGTTTTTGAACTTACACTTCTTTTGGCGCATTAGCGAAAAATTATGAGAATAAATTTTAAAGATGCGCACGCGCACCGTCACGAAAAACCGACTCCATGACATTAGCTATTTTTCTTTTGATATACGTAACCCTAAAAAGATTATTAAATTATAATATTAATTTAAACCATTATCTAACACGTCATGGAAATGCAGGCAGAGTTTATGCCGCAGTGTTCACTTCCCTCTGCTAATAACCAAACAGTCAATAACGAAGTTGGTCCTAAGTTTAGCGAATACCGTGAACAATGATTCGCCTTAAGTTTCTTTAGAATATCTGCTATGGATACTAGTTAGAATTTCAATCAAACATCTACGTTTACATTGCGAATTGATCTATGAGTTGAATGCCCGAGTTAATATTATATATTCATATAAAATTTAAATAAATTGATTTAAGATATTTCGCATACTTACATTTTAAACCTTATAAAGAAGTATCTGTATAGAAACGGTGGCGGCGTTGAGTTCCGCACATCACGAAATGCCTGTAGAAGTTACCTTTGTCTACTCCGCTATGTGAAGATAAAAAAAGAATGTGAAATATACTTTACGGTAAAATATTACATAGATAAATAAACATAAACAAGACCATAAAGTATTTTCTTTTTTCTTATTGCTTGTTTGCTTAATTGTATAACAATATCATCTCAATAATATTTAAAAAAATTTTATTTATTTTTTCAATATAATAAACGGAAGGGCCATTTTTCCCAACTGCTAAGGAAGGGTTGTTTTTTTCTTGTATGTATGTATGTAATAATCTTTATTACTTCATATCTCCAGAAACCCTAAACGGATTTACATAATTGAGGTATCGTTAGATTCTTCTTAACAGCCAAAGTTTTCTTAGACATGTGACGTTAAAAAAAAATTACCATAGCGGTTGGGCGACGGCATTGCACTTAGTGAAAAAAAAAATTATTTTCGAATACGACAATATGTATATCGAATTCAAGAGCTCAAGAGCCTCGTCAAGAAGAATAGCTTATTAGGATTAACAGTCGTGACCTATAAGTAATTTTTCAATCAACTAAATGTTTAACAGGAACCCCGCATAATTTAAAGGAGTCCCGACTTATTTTTAGTTTTATGCGTTCGGGGTTTTAGTTTTTTTTTAATATTACAGCATTGTTATTGAAATGAAACGTATAAGGTATTGCGAATTATAAAATATTAGGAAACTCATTACCAGTATTGAATAACAGCGCACTGATAAATTAGAACAATCGTATCGAACAATTGCGTACAAACTATTGCAAGCATTTATAAACAGCGCATATTTACAGCGACATTTCAAACCGGTGTTTTTTTTTTTTACGCTCAGCTGGAGTTTTTTTTTATATAGCGAATCTACAAGCGAATGTAGGCTTTATTCTGTTAGTTATAGAAGTCAAATGGTATGTGGGTTAAAGGATTATTTGGTATAGTCGTCTCTTACATTAGTTAAGAATTATGTAAGGATATATTCTGATAAACGATTTTCGATTGTATACGGTTTGAGCTAAGCCTCATGATTTCTTTAAGCATTTTTTAGAATAAATAATATATAAAATATATAAAAAAAGAAAAATACTATTTTAAAAAGTAGCGGGATTCGATGCTTGGACGGGTTACCAAGTTGTGCGGGTTCTAAGTCAGGCGTCAGTGCGTCACTTAACGCAACATTAGGTAAGTTTCGTAATCCAATTCGATGTCGAACTACGCAAGATCTCTTCAGCGGTTTGGTTTGATGGTATTTATTTATCTTCTAACATAATCATGTCGCAACAGGTGAATAACAAATGACATAATGTCAATTGGCAATTCCTTTTGATTGTGAAAATAAAAATAATAAAAATCTATTATTCTATGAAACAACGATTAACCATAAAAATATGTATTTAAAAAAGTTATAAAACATTGAAAAAGTTTATTAAAGTCCCAATATTCCTTGAATAAGTTTTGATATTTGAACAAAGAAATATTAAAAATTAAAAATTTAATTGAAAATTAAATAAATTTAATATATAAATGTCACCATCACCAAAAAGAA
>JBAIZZ010000258.1:289732-302596 GCA_037355905.1 Heliconius aoede
AGTTTGCGGTAAAAACCACACGATTTCTTTTGACGAAGAACAACAAACACATACATAGTTATAAAAAGTTGTTAATTCCTAGAGAAATTGACTGATGATCAAACCAAAGAGCATTGACACGTTTGAATAACATATTATATGAATAAATAAACAAAAATTTTTCAGTTAACCAAAACTAACCTGCGAATTGAACGACCGGCAAAAATATTGAAAACAGCTGATTCTGAAAAATTCTGTATACGTTATTACAGATTAAATATAAATATAGAGACTGTTTCTTCTTTCTAAATCACTTTCACTATAGTGTTTTTTTTTTTTTATGTTTTCGCTATGAATTGTAAAGTTTGTAAAGTTTCCGCGGCAAGTGGACACGGAGGCGCGCAGCCCGAACAGCCTCACAGTCTGTACTGACTTGTATTGGAACTTGGAACTTGATAGGTGAAACATATTTTGATACAAGTTCCTCCTTTCGTTGCCGTAACTTTATCTGGAGAATTGAAATCCTTGTGGCACTTCTATTTGTAAACATAATAACATTTTTTTTTACTAAATATTAATATCGTCTCAAGTATTACATTAATATTAATAAACATCACAGTCACAATAAAAAATGATGCGGCTGATTTCTAATTTTCCTCTGACCGCAGTCCTAGTGGCTCCTGAAGTTGTATCCGATTGTTAAGAATTATTAGCAAGAATATTAATTTGATAGTGGGTGTACTGTGTCACTAATGAACTATAAAAAAAAATTTTTTTCCAAATGAAAATAAACATGAAATGACAAATATAAATGCTAGAAAAATATAGTCCTATAGAAATACGCAGAAATATATAAAACAATGTTTAGTACGTATGTTACATACAATTCTCGTTTTTTGTACTATACACAGTCGAAACAGGTACAGAATGAATACAATTCCACAATCAAAAATGCAAACCCAAATAGTAACTAGAATACGAAGCTTCACTTTTTTCGTTCTGCAACCGTTATTGTCCAATGTTGATTTTTTTCCTAGTCAGATATTGTTGTTATTATTAAACAAAAATATTAAATATAACACATCGACATATAATGCAAATTTTGAATAAAAGCACGTCAGTTTCTGATAAAAATTTTTTTTTCTTAAATTCACCTAAGTACTAACAATTTAATTGAAATATTAGTAGGCATATGTAATACTGTAATATTATATGAGTGCAAGTAAAATATTGGTAACATTACGAAAAAAACAACGAAAGTTAAAATTTTTTTACAATTCTAACAAAAAAATGCAGTTATAGAATAGTATGCTGATTAAGAGGATACTAGTTTTTAATAATCTCGTAAGAATTTGTATATTCTTATTTGTATGGGTAAGGTTCAGACCGCCTTGAAATTAGGTAAATTTCAAGGCGGCCACAACACATCGACCGTACTGTACTGAATGATTTTAAATAATACTGTCGTATATGAGTAGGACTACCGGGTATTACAATAAAATTAACGTTATTTTTCTTTCCTTTATTACAAATAGTGTTAAATGTGTTAATAACAAATAAATAATTCTATTAAAAGCAATTTTATTACATTTATTTTAAATTTTGTTTTGTTTGTTGAAATTGTGGCTTTGTTGGCAACTTTTAGACTTTTCGGTATTTATTATCTAATTTATTTTAAGTGTAAAATTACATAAAAGTAAAATTGCCTGTTTTATTTTAGTTACCATATATTCGAAAATATTTCAATGGATATATCGTCTTTATGAAAAATCTAACAAATCTCACATATTATTCTAATCTTCAGAATTAGCTATTTAATATTATTGATATTGGTAAATTATAATTTAAGTGGCATAATGCAGAACTTGCACTTTCATACATAAACTTTCCCTTTTAAGTTTTTGCTACATAGATTTTTAAGGTTACCTAGACTGATATTACGACATAGTTCGTTGTAAGTGCCATCTATTGAATGTCTAGGAAATCGCGTGCTCATCGCTGTCAAATGAGTTACTTTTTATTTTATATTACTTTTTATTTGATTATTACTCGTTAAATATTTATTAACTTACATAAATTTAATTATGAAGTAATATTTCAAATTATTCAAGTTATCTTATACATGTCCGATAATAATAGTTTCGCAGTTGAAATAGATTTCTAATGTTGGCATTACTGTCCATGACAAACTTTCATTCTTCGTTCATGGTGAATATGTAAAAAAATTGTGGAAAATGTGAAGTAATTACAATTTTGACTGTTAAATATTATTATTCTTAAAGTCTGTTGTTTAGTAGTAAACAGTTTTCGATAGTTTACGTTTATGTGATAATCAGAGTGCTTAAAGAAACATTCTTACAAGTATCGTGTAGAAAATGTTTTTGTGTGCTAAGTTTCATAATGGCGGCCCGTCGCGTCCCCCGCGCCTCCATTTCGATGCCAGTCAAATTATGACAATGCCGATTCGTAAAATTCTAAAAACTGTTATGTTGTAATTTTTGTATTAGTGGTGAATTGTATTAATATCTAAAGGACTTAAAATGAATCCGGATCACCATAGTCTTAACACGGGTGGTGGCCAACCTCCAGGCAATTCCGAGGTTTGCATTGCTTGTTGTTTTTTGTGTGGATGTGTAATATTGTGATTATTTCTAAATTACTTTATATATGATGATTGCAGTCTCAGAACCAAAGAGTTCAGTCGACACAGCAACAACAGCCGACGCAAACAAATAATTTACCACCTACAACATCTGCTACCGATTTGAGAGTTAACTCGGCGGCGGTAAACGTTGCCCTGTCGAGCGTGGCTAAATACTGGGTGTTTACTAATTTGTTTCCCGGGCCATTGCCTCAAGTTTCTGTCTACGGTTTGCCTACTGGTGCAAGACTTGAAAATGGGAAACCTGTACAGGTAATACTTAAAAAATATTATGTATGTGAATAATCTGCTAATGTTCTCTTAAGGTTTTGAAAATAATTGACAAGAAGAATCAAAATCTTCCTCAGGTTAAAGCCACACCGATAACTAATTGTTCAATAATAATAATTAAAAAAATATGTAGTTTTTTTACATTCAAATTCCACTTTCTGTATTTTTTCAATATGTGTTTCAAATATGTAAATATTTCAGGATCTTGGTCAAGCACATGCAAGTATTTTGAATGGAGATCCTAACATTATATTAGGGCATGCTGGGCAACCACAAGTTACAGTTTCCTCAGCAGGTCAACAATTACCTGTTTCACAAATAATTGCTAACCAAGCAACACAAGGACATGGTAAGTTAACATATTGCAATTTCAATTTGTTTTGGATGCCTTATATTTAATTTTCTTCTTTTTTCCAACATGCTGAATTGTTCTGCTTTTGTAGATTAGGCAGAGAAAATATGGTGTGAAAACACTCCCTTTTCCGCTTTCCACTCTGATAGGAGATAATGTATGCAACTTAACATAACAGTCTAGCCACAGCAAAGTAAAGAAAATATTTCATTGCCCTGAGTGGATTTAAAACCTACAACCACTATCAGACATTACCACAGTGCACCACATTAACTTCAAGTTTTTTTAATATTATAATTTAATAATAAATATTTAAGAAAATATTTCACTCTGAATGCTTGAATATTTTCTGTTTGCAGATACTCTGGTGGGCCATAACACACAGCAACAAGAAACAGCCACTAGCAGTGCTCCATTGGCAGTTGCTCAAACCCAGCAGGTACCCAATAATCGGGTCGAGTTTGTACAACACCATAACGTCGATATGGTAAATCAAGTGGTAACACAATCATAGCGGGAATGCTATACGTCGCTGTTGTGTAGAACATAGCTTAGTGTTGCCAGATAATATATATTGGAATTGGAATGTGTCAATTGGAATGCATCAGTATATTTACTAATATACTTTTACTTTACATTAGGGTTATTATGGTTTAGTAATAAGTTAGGGTCATTCTAAAGAAATCTGGCATTACTAACAGGACATCTATAGGTGCATGACTTTGTAGTTCCAAAAGTCTCTACACAATGAAGACAACTTTCATAACTGGCATAACTTTTTTAAAATATATTCTAGGTATTCTTATAAGCATAATTTTGCATGTAGTCAATTTAAATTTTCTTTAGTAGATTGATGTGCATGATACATTTAGTCCATTCTCACTTACTTATTCTATGAATAGAATCTCTTTATATCATATTAAACAGATTATATATGTATAGAGGCTGTCTGAATGCTAGTGATGGTTGTGGGTTTAACCCTAAAGGAACCCTTATAAGATTACTTTGTTGTCCGTCCATCTGTCTGTCTGTCAAGAGCCTTCATCTCGTAAGAAATATCGCAGTGAATGTAAACTTTAATCAACAACAATATTATTAAAGACTTGTCAATTTAAACCTTTTATACAAATGAATATGAAAATATAAAAGGAGTGTCTTGGCACTAGGTTGCCTCCATCTACCCTACAATGTGGCTATGAAACGGCTAAATTTTTATATAACTTAAAATAAATAATTTCATATACAGAGAAGTAAACTAGTTTACTTATTTCATATTTATCACAAAACATAGGGTCATCACTCACAGCAGCATATCATGCAGCAGCAGCTGATGGCGGCCACGCGTCCGGAACACGCTAACCAACAGGTGTGTATTGAAACAAGAAACGAAAATATGCTTCTTATAATATATATATATATATTTACTATCTTTTAAGCTTAAGTACAGAGCAGGATTTGGAAAGTTTACATATAGTTGTTATATTTTTATATTATTTTAATATATATTTATGCTGATTTCATAATATTAAAATAGTATATATATGTAATATGTACATGTGGATATGAATATTTATAGTAATATTATTTATGTTTACTATATATTATTATAGAATAATATAGATGCACAGCCACAACAAATTGAGCAATAATAATATATGTATTGTTCAATACAAAGCTTCACTGTATTGTACAAAATGTATTCGTGTAGATTGACAAATACATGTTAAAACAACCTATTCTGTATTCACGCTGCTTCACCATTACACTACAGGTCAGTGAGGTAAGTTTGTATAGTCACTAAATATATTTATTTGATGTTGTTATGGAAAAGCTTTATAAAGTAGTGCTTTATATGTTTAAATTTATGTATTAGTAAATTAAGTACTTATACTATTTATTTTCCTTATTATTGTTATCTATTATATTATTATGATAGAAAGTATCACATATATATTTTTATATAGTTGTAGTTTGGATAGTTACATTTAAACTATGTCAACAAATTTTTAAATCCATATTTTCATACTCCTGCAAGCATTTACAGTGTATATGGTATTTCTAGAAAAAAATTATGTATAATCAATACAAATACTTTATTTCTATTTATTTATCATTTTGGTTTTTTTTATTTATATTTGTTGAGCAGGCAAATGAAGGCAGCTGGTCAAATAATTAAGGTATCATTATATTTATTAATATACAAACTTAACAGATTCAGCTGACGGTAAGCGAGGATGGCATAGTAACAGTGGTAGAGCCCGGCGGCGGCGGGAAGCTCGTAGAGAAGGAAGAACTTCATGAAGGTATCAAAATGCCTACAGACCACACTCTCACTGTGCACCAGTTGCAACAAATTGTTGGACATCACCAGGTAATTTTTTTATTTCTAGTATTTTATTCCACATTTAGTAAAGAAAAATATCTATTTAGCGGTGCACTGGGATTTGAATCCGCGCTCCTTGGAAACCGTCCAAAAGGTCTAAACACTAAGCCATACATTCTCATTAAGTCACGTCGAAATTTGTGTATGTGAAGATAGGACGAAAAAAGATTTATACATTCTATAAATAAGTATCGTCAGATATTTTTTTTCTTAATTGAAACTTGATGGAGGCATCGTGGCGCAGAGGCATAAGTGTACGAATGCTATTGCGAGGTACGATTCCCTCTCGTGGCAACGATAAATTGAATATTTAAATTTTCCTTGCTCTTGAAGAGGTAAAGCATAGCTTTGAATTCTGTCAATTCTTGATGCCTCGGGAGGTCCACGGGGTATGAAGTTTCATACTAAGTTCCCTCTGTATATTGTATTTTTTAAAATTTATTTTGTCAACAGGTGATCGACAGCGTAGTGCGCATAGAGCAAGCGACGGGCGAACCCGCCAATATACTGGTGACGCAGAACCCCGATGGCACCACTTCGATAGAGACCAGCGCCGCCGACCCGCTACTAGTGAAAGATGAGAAGAATGTCGCTAAAATAGAGTCCGCCCAATTTGCTATACCGGCGGAGATTAAAGATATTAAGGGGATCGATTTGAAGGTTTTTTTTTTTCATATATTATGGTCTTTTTTAATTATTGTTTTAATATTGTTGCGTCATTTATTTTGTTGATTAATGTCATACTGCTTATAATTCTCTATTAGTTTAGATGTGTGTTAAACATCCGAATTGTATGAAATTATATAAAATCAGTTCCTAAAAAAAGTTACTTAGCTTCACGCTTTATCCCTTGTAGAGTAGTCAGAGAACGGGACGCCAAACACTACGGTCTCTTCGATACATACCTCTTTCGCCTCGTCCTATGTCATACATGCCCTTCGGGGATCCTCACGCTTTTTACGTGACTTTTCCAGTATCTTTGATACTTTGTTTTAGAAGATCAACCGAAATCTCCCCCTTCCTCTTTTACCACTCTCTTTTTCATCATAGTTTTTGCCATTCTGTTGCTGTCAGCAATACGCCTTTCCGCATCCATCTCGTATCTTCCATCTACTGAACATACTTCCCAAATACACCACTTCATTCACGTTCCAACATCTTATCATTCACATATCATATTGCATTCCGTTCTCTCTTCATTTCATTAAAATTTTAAAAAGTTATTAAAAAGTATACCAAATTTAATTACTGTTAATTATCCAGGTATACCTATATTCTATATGTACTTGTATATCCTTCAGAAATGCGTAGATTTCCCAAGTTAAAGATTAAAATATTTAAAAAGGATCATCTCGATACTTTCATTTTCTGTTTAACAATGTTGTCTACCTTACAAGAAACCAGAGTATAAATACTTTTTGCCTCTTAAATATTTCATGATCAGTGAGTGACGAAACTTCACCTTCCAAACACCTTACCCAGAATAAGGAAATGAAAACAATTTGTTAAATGGGAATTGAACCCAAAATTACCTCAGGTTTACGACACAACTGACCTGAATTCTGAATATTATATTAATGTTTACCTATCTATGTATAGAGTGTTGGCGCTATGGGCATGGAGGGAGCAGTAGTCAAGATTTCAGCGGCCTCTGAACACGACCTCCAACACGCCATGTATAAAGTGAACGTTGAAGATCTCTCTCAACTTCTGGCCTACCATGAAGTGTTTGGGAAACTTAATACTGAAAATCAACAACAGCCTAAGGTGAATTTACTATTGAAGTTAAATTATACGTTGTATTTATCCTTACTTTATTATCTCAGGCGCAAAAAAATTGTGTCAATAAAAAGTTTGGTTAAGAAATAGTTTAATTCTTTTTTCTCTTTTTTTGAGGAAATGAAAATAATTCATTCTCCGAGTGGGAATCGAACTCGTGACTGTTGCGCTTGCAATCAGACGCTGTGCCGCTGCGCTAAGACGCCCTATAAAATTATAAAGGAACACATTTAATTTACTGGATATCTTAACTAGGTAATAAGTGAAGTGGAAGTGGAGGCCGGAACCAGCGCCGCCATGTCAGAGGCGGAGTCGTCTCCCGGCCACCACTCTTGTGACATTTGCGGGAAAATATTCCAATTCCGATACCAACTTATTGTTCATAGGTAATTTATTTTTTGTTATTTATATGGTTTATCTATAATTGTTAGAAGGGAAAATATACAATAGTACAAACATCACACTAATATTCACAATAGTGTATGTGTGCGCATATTTTTTTAAATATTGGTGAAACAGGATAGAACGCGTGTAGGTATGCATTTAACATTATAAAATTTTAATAATGTTTTTAAAATGTTTAGACGCTACCATGGAGAAAGCAAACCGTTTACTTGTCAAGTTTGTGGCTCTGCATTTGCTAATCCGGTGGAATTGTCAAAACACGGAAAATGTCACTTGGGTAAGTCAATTATGCATTTGCATAATTATTTAACTTCACATTATCCCGCATAACAAACTAGGCAGAGAAAACCTAGTGACATGACTCTATGACGTCCTTTCTGTCTAAATTGACGCATTATTTGCATATTGGGATGGCGGAACTCAACGCCGTGCTTTGTCTTGTTAAAGTGGGGAAATGAAGATATTTCATTTCTGAATGAAGATGGAATCCAGAATGAAACACCCTGCCTACTCTGCTGTGCGCGGGATACAGCGTGAAGATACTGATTTATTTTTGATAAGTGGGCTATCCAGCACAAATAGAGATATTTCAAATCGAACCAGTAGTTTCTGAGGTTAGTGTGTTCAACCAAATAAACTCTTCCACTCTATAACATCAGGGCAGTGTATATTATATTTAGTTTATTAACAATTTTATCTATATCTCCTCTTACCACACAGCCGGTGATCCTGCCGAGCGTCAAGCAAAGAGACTGGCGCAGGATAAGCCTTACGCGTGCTCCACTTGCCACAAGACGTTCTCGCGTAAGGAGCACCTCGACAACCATGTCCGGAGTCACACTGGGGAAACTCCATATAGGTAGGCTGTTAAAACAGTACTGACCATCACTTGCGTGTTTCTATGTATGTAATATATGTCCTTATTTATTTATTTGTAAGATAAATAAATTACTAAATTGATAGGTCTATTTTCCTGCACAAATGAAACTTATGGTTTTTTTGTAGATTTTCTAACCCGATTATGACTGACTGACTTATGTGTACAACACAACTCTTGTGTTCAACTTTGTCAACAGAAAAGAGATCTACTTAAAATAATGTATAAAAAAAGGATCAACACATATACTACATAAAACATATTGGGTTAATAAGTGAGTAGGTAAATCATTGTATCCCTTTTTAGAATAATTATGTGGTTGTGGGACCATGAAATGAGATATGTGTTATTTATTTTAGTATCATGCATAAAAGAAACATAAAATTAATAAAATAAGCATAATACATACACTACAATATTGTATTTATTTGAGGCCAGTTGTGGCGCAGTGGCACAAGGGTGTGACTGTATCGCGTCGGTTGTGGGTTCGGTTCCCGCACACAGCAGGGTAGGCAGAAGAAGAGGAGGAAGTATTTCACTTCCTTGAGCTTTTATTTACTTTAATTTTAATAAATAAAAAAAGTTATTTATTTACGTTTTAATTTTCCATTTTCTTCGCTCTGGAGTCGAGGCGAAGCGCGGCGTTGAATTCTGCCACTCAACACGCAATGCCTGCAGAGTTCGGGAGAAAGTGGGGAACGGATTGTCTAAAACACCTAGGTTCCCTCTTCCTACCCTACTGTGTGTGTATATATATTAACTTGACCACTCTAGTGTGGAGGCAAAGGCGGCGAGTGGGAAACTAGAGTGCCTTAACACTAGGTTCCCCTCCATACGCTACAGTGTGCAGGATACAGTGGGGAGCTGTTTATATTAAGTGATATACACGTTGCTATGGCATCATATATTATTCCACAAGTCATACATATATTGATCTGTTTTCATCTGTTTTCTTCATGTCAGATGTCAATTCTGCGCAAAAACCTTCACTCGCAAAGAGCACATGGTGAACCATGTGCGCAAGCACACCGGCGAGACGCCGCACCGCTGCGAGATATGCAAGAAGAGCTTCACGCGTAAGGAGCACTTCATGAACCACGTCATGTGGCACACCGGTATGTACAGTGTCACAGTTAGTGTTACCGTGTGAAGTCTGTGTAATGTCACTGAGGGGATTACATTTTATTGAATTATTGTCATTTAATGAAAAAAGCAATTTTATATACCATGATTTGGTTGCTATAAAGCTATATAGAGTGTAATAGCTTACTTACATTGAGTGACGTTACATAGGGTTGACACTTGGCGTAGGATATTTGAGGGTTATATAAAAAATAAATAAATGCACATTCAATGGTGGTAATGCACTTCTTAGTTTGAATATTATTAAATACTATAATCGTGAATGTACACTATTGTACATATTATCGCAATGAATATAATCAAAAGTTAATTGTTCGAAATAGATTAAATAAATAAATCGATAACGTTATTTCTAAAATAAAAACTTTTTTACGAAATCTATTTTATTGATCAATGAAATACAATGAACTAAGAATAATATACAAATAATGCAAAGTAAAATGAATTTCATTTATATATATTTTTTTATTGAAAATAAAATATTGTAAGACATTAATTTTAATGCCAAAAATAAAAATACATAACAAAATATAAAAATCCTTCGAGCCGGATTTGAACCAGCGACCTATGGATTCCCATTGTTATTTGTCCAACTACAGTCCACCGCTCTACCAACTGAGCTATCGAAGGTATATGAAGTTGATAGAAATTTTAGTGTTATTTTTTTTATATACATGCAAGATAAAGAAGTATTACATCATAATCTTTATATATTATTTATAAATATATTGGATGATGTATCGGAAATGAATTTATGGTAATATAATTGTGTATACTTTCAGAATGCTATTTGATCGCATGTTAATTGTAGTTAACTTTTTCTACTTTCTTCTCCATGTTGTTAGTTTTCTCCTAAAACGCGTCCTTCCAGACCACGTCCTTAACTGGTTATAGTATTTATTTCAAACTACCTTTAATAAACGCGTCTATGTATATATAAGTTGTTCGAAATAACCAAGCCTGCACCAAGTAAAAGGTTGGTACCAGTGGTGCAGAAAGTAAGAAACAATTGAATGATTCAACTTAATTTTGCGGACCGGTCCCTACAGCAAGTTGCTCATCTACCGATACCGATGCCCGTCAGCGATACAATATCGGTTTATAATATAGAACAGTTGCATCATTGATTGTAAACATATTATTTTCTGCCCCACACAAATAGGTGAAACGCCGCACCATTGTCAAATATGCGGCAAGAAGTACACTAGGAAGGAGCATTTAGTGAATCATATGAGGTCGCATACGAATGATACGCCGTTCAGGTGCGATTTGTGCGGCAAGTCCTTCACCAGGAAGGAACACTTCACCAATCACATATTGTGGCACACTGGTTAGTATTCATTTGTGTTTATTTATCAGCGTTGCCGGATTTTTCTATCGAAAAGCGACATTTTTTTTAGTTGGAGTTAGTGTTTCAAAAAGCGGGGTGAAAAAGTTAAATACAGAGAATTTAATTTATTATTTTGAGTTTTACATAAAGCTTTTAAATGATGATAGATATTAATTTAAATTGTTTTAATAGAATAACGTCACTATAGTTAACTGTTGTATTGGTTTGTCAAAGTAATTATACTTAACAGTTACGAATGTAATTTTTTCATATTTGTAAGAAATTATTAGTAAATAATTACAATCTCACAGTATGTGGAATAATCCATGAAAAGCTGGGCTTTGCCAGTCCCTATCGTTTTATCGATATTTAGTTTTTGGGCTAAAAATCGGGATATTTGGTAACGCTGATACCTCACGACGTCTGTGTTTACATCAAATACGACTTGTTATAATTATGTACTGCAATTTACTGGTAACAGGCTTGGTGTTCGGTTTTTTTTTCTTCTGACAACTTTAATTATAATATATTATTTCTCTAATTTGATCTTTTAATCTACAGGGGAAACTCCACATCGATGTGACTTCTGCTCTAAAACGTTCACTCGCAAAGAGCACCTGCTGAACCACGTGCGTCAGCATACGGGGGAATCACCGCATCGATGCAATTTCTGTGCAAAGTCCTTCACGAGACGAGAGCACCTGGTCAATCACGTGCGACAACACACCGGTGAAACGCCTTTCCAGTGCGGATACTGCCCCAAAGCTTTTACTAGGAAAGATCATTTAGGTATATTATATTGTATTATGTAGATAAATAAATTTATTCATATTACGTAAATAAAATATTAAGGCCAAGTCTGTGTAAAACTTGGCCTTGTAGTTGGTCTGGCCTCACAAAATCCTTTTAATATCTTATTCGGCAAAATCATGTGAAATATTAAACTTGTTGAGTTATCAGTAACTGTCAGCAGTACAAATTATATATTTTTTTATACTAATTTTTTATGGTATTGTTACAGTAAATCATGTTCGTCAGCACACGGGAGAGTCCCCACATAAGTGCACATTTTGTACGAAATCTTTTACACGCAAAGAGCATTTAACGAATCATGTGCGGCAACACACTGGGGAATCCCCACATCGATGTACATACTGCGCCAAGTCATTCACTAGAAAGGAGCATCTTACAAATCATATAAGGTGAGATATTATAAAGATCATATCGCCAACAGGATTTTTGTATTGATACAAAAATGTATGTATGTTACTAATCACTAATACATTTTAGTTATTAGTATAACGTAACGTAATTTAACATAATTTAATTTATGTTTAGTTTCAACTTAATTCTTGCATGGATTGGATCCTTTATGAAATCTAAAACCAGTTAGAAATAGCAATGCTGTGCTACAAGCATTCAAAGATTAATTATTTTGTTTGAGTATCACAGACAAAACTTGCACGAAAACGAGCATGTTTTAAAAATAGAGGTAAGCCTACAAAATTTTTTTAATTTCAACAAATCATTGAGCTCCAAACGGCATTTGTGGGAAGTCCCCCGTCAATGTAGCACAGCATTGTGCATTCCGATACGTGCTGATACGCTCTTTTGAGCTAACCTAACCCCCTAAAGTAGGTATATCGTCAGTTTTAAATCTAACAAACAAAAATCCTTTAAAATT
>JBAIZZ010000258.1:302606-314534 GCA_037355905.1 Heliconius aoede
TATATATATATATATATATATATATATATATATATATACACACCGAAGTCTTATAGGAATGAACGCAAATATCTACTTGCAATTTACATTATCACCAGTTTGGGTTTGAACAGCACAACTTGGACTCGATTTCCCTAAATTTACAAATAAACACAACCGACTACAATTACTACACACAAAAAAGATTCATACAAGTAAGTAAACAGTACAAACATCTATGACTGACGTTTATGTCGGAATTTTTGACGTGGTCCATTCATATCATTAGACTTACTTCATAAAAACAAATTATTATTTAGTTCATTTTTTATGATATAATTTTTTTTGTAGAGCATCATCAGAAAGCAGAGCTGCTACTGAAGCAACTGCTGCACAAAATCCATCGCCAAATCCAAACCCAACTGTCATGCAAATTAATAGCCAGGTGAGAACAACTATGTAATATATTTATTTTTTTTTTTTTCTCGTATATGTTACGAATCTATTGCACCACTTACAGTTCAATTATCATGCATAAAATTCAATGTCGAGCCTTGTCAGTACAAATGATTCAATACCCCGAGTCAGAATCGAACCCACAGCCATTCCTTTCTTAATGTTTATTATGTTTAAAAAAACAAAAATAATCTTATTAAGTTATTTAGGCTGTTATTGCAGTGGGACAGTCAGGGATTTGAGCATGGATGAGCCGGCCCTCTTTGATTTAAATATTTTGTTATAGATTTAAAAAATGCTTTTCCTGTTTTTGTAAAACAAAGTTCATACACAAACATGTCTTGAATTTGGGCAAAGTGAAATATGTCGTAACACTAGTTTTTGGCATGAAACAAAAAAAAACATGTCATTATTTAATATTGAAAACAAGTTGACCATGACTAAAGAAAATATCTCTACTAGCAAGTACGAACCGGCCCAACAACGACTACCAGCGTAGCAGCAGGCACGTTCACCCACACCGCCACCACCCAACACCACGCCTCTTCCAGTATAGCGCACCATCCCGTTACTGTGAATTACTAGCATCGACTTAAGAATATTTTATATTCAATTGAAAGAAGAAACTCTGGATAAATAATTAAGGGTCTTTTTGTAAATTACTTCACACGAGTTTTATGGTTTTTTGTCCCACCCTTGTTTTTGTCATAGCTATAGTAAATCGTCAGTTTAAAAAAAAATGTTTTTGCTTACGCGAATTTCCCTTTTTTGTACTTAGGCATTATATTGTGAAATTTGTTGTCACGAAGTCTAGGATCACTTTATGAATCTGCTGACGTAATTTATGGAGGTCTTCTAATGTGTAGTTTCATTATGATGACGAGAAATATATCTGCTTGACTAAAATTGAAGTTTACAGGTATATTTTGTAAATATAATTTAAACTAATAACAAAATAATTATGGTTAAACTGTGACCACAGACAGCAATTAATTAATAATAAATAATTATGTGTTTCTTACATTTATATTACTATTTATCTGTAGATTGGAATCTCATTTGAAAAGTGTTCATTTATTGTATGTGGTTATTAAACTGGTAATTGGTGTACTTTGTTTTTTTTTTTTTTTTCAAATGAGATTTTTAATATCAGAATCAATTTTTTCGATAGTAAATAATCCTCGTAAAATATTTCTTTTTTCAATGCAACAAATGACTTAAATGTATGGAGTATATATAAAATATACAGACACAAAGACGTAATGGACATTAAATATATTTGTTGTCAATAGTATCTATGATATTAAAAATATAATTTTCTGTACCTAAAAGAAGGTACCAGTATGTTATTATAAAATGTATTATATTATGTAATATAATGTGTAGTGGTCAGTATGGTGGAATTTGTATGACAAACAGCTGATGTGTTTTATAGTGTAAAAATAATGTTTTACTTGTTAATACTAAAATAATATATGTGAATAGTCTGATAATAGTCTAATATAAACAGCTATTATGTGATTTTAATATAGTGATATTCATTTTAGCTCCTATATTATATATGTATATATATATATATATATACACATATATATATATTTATCTTTAAAACTTATTTTTATAGTTAAATTTTTACATTTACATTAATTATGGTTTCTTTTTTTTAGTTTATTAAAAACTATAGTATTTTAGTTATTATGTATGTTCCTTTTTGGTTCATTAATTCTGTTACATTTTTGATATATTTGTGGCATATTACTTACTAATAATATTCAAATATCGAACATTCCTCAAAATTAAAAATCGAATTCGTAATTTTTCAACAATATATTATTTTGTTTGCAATTTTCAAATAATTTAATTTTAATCATTTAAATTTGGAAACAATATTCGGGGACCAGGGCGCAAGAGACAACTATCGTTGCACATCCTTAAATAAAATTATTTAAATGTTTTTGCAAATACTATTGTTTAATTTTTTATTATTATTGCACATACAATTGTTCAATTGTAATTGTTTTGCAATTTTAATTTCTAAGTTTTTATATTTAATTTGAAACCTTAGTTTCTAATATATTATTCTTTGCCATTTATGTACAGTACAAGTGTGATAAATCTATATAATGTTAAGTATGTAAGTTGCTGGTGGCAGTATGCTTAGCTTAGTGGACCCACCAGTATGAGGAGTGGTGTTATAATCACTTCCATCATTACTGTAACAGCTTGTATCTGTAAATAGTTAATGTTTACGTGGTAATTATATTCTATTATTCTCTAAGGCTAACGATATCATTCAACAAGATAAAGGTGAGCGGCTATGAGTGAAGCTCTTATGTGTAAGCTTCATCATACAGACAAAATGGATAGCTTTTTAACTTAATTATACATTTTAAGCAATTATTCGACTAACGCTAAATTGATTTTTAAGTCATAGTAGGTTTATTTGAGAGGAATTGAAACTGGAGGTGAGAGTCAATTCGAATTTCAAAAGGGGGCCCCCCCCCCCAACCTAAACTTGAGTTGCAAGCCTCGAGCACTTTGATCTCCTCTCCCTGTAGTGCGCTAGTGCCGTGATGTATTCATTAAATAGGGTGTATCCACATTGTAGTGCCAGTCACGGTTTGTTCTGGGTCTGATTAAAATAAAAATATTCTTATATAATATATATTACATGATTGTTATTACATGAATATTTCAATAAGGTCGGACCGAAAACGAGCCGTGTGTAACACTATAGTGTGAATCCTCCCTTAATTCTTTTTGATGATAGTTTTCATTGATAATCGCCCACCTCTATTATTTGCAGCATTGTGGATGTATAGATATATGATATTGGGATTTCAACGATTCAGAATCGTCTTGTTTACTGTTTTCTTTTCTACAAATCATTGAGATAATTTCACATCTCTAAGGTAGTCTTTTTTTTATCTTTAATGGTGCCACTTTTATTTATAGAACTTAATTATATAGTCACAATAGTATTTACTAAAATTTTAAATTATGTTCAGTAATTTCATATGGATGAGATTAAAATATGAAAGAATTCATTGTATTTTATTGATTTATCCTAATGTGATGAATGATGCTATATAATTATATGGAAACCTATAATAAATTATATTTACTCCTTAAAAATATTTTTTTATGTTATATGCAAAATCAAATTGAAAAAAGGCCAAATTAAGATTAACAAAATACAATTGACAGAAAGTAAAATATTTAATTTTTTTTTGTATCATATTAATTGGGACTAGTTGTAACCCAGGGTCATAAGCGTTTGACTGTAAACGCGACAGTTAATTTGTTCAATTGCCAGTCGAGAAAATATTTAATATTATCATCTCTTCACTCTGGTTTATGCGAGACCCCCCGTACCCAAGAAATTGGCGAAAAGCGGGGAATAGTGTCTTACTCTTAGAAACAGGTATGTACCACATATTCTTTCTATTTGCCTTTCTATATAAAATACTTGGCATGTAAGTTTAGAAAGACGTATTCAACACACACAAAAATTTATATCTTTTATCATGAGTATTAATAACAGTTAAGCTACATAAAAGCTTTAGTATATTTGGATTTGACTAAAGAAATTAGATAAAATGATTAACAAATGCACATCTGATCCTTTATTACTTCTTACAATATACAATAGAATGTTTTCCAAATATTTATTAAAGTAATACAAAATAAATTCAAAGACAACTAAGCTTCAACTGCAATCTTTGAACTAGCTTTAGTTCTTTGAGGTCTCTCTGGTTCTTTTTCTTCAATCAAATCAGGTAATTTATCTGTAGGCACATCAGGTAACTGATCCTTTATATCTAATATAGACTCAAGCTCAGCTTCAATCGCTTCATCATCTTCAACAGTCAATTGACCAGATATTAATTCATCTATTTCTTTCTGTTTTTCAATACCTTCCTTAGTTTCATCCAATATCTTTTCAATCTCATCGATATTTAATATATCATGTATATTTTTTAGGGCAGTATTACCAGTTTTCAAGCCATCAAGAACCTAGAAAATAAGAAAATATAAGTTGAAAATTTTTAACAATTTTTTTTATACTAAGAGAACAATGAAAAAAATTGAAAGATTACCTGCACTTCAATTTGGGCAAACTCTAAATCATGTGTGAGCTGTTCTAATTTCTCTAACTGCATATCAGCGTTTTGTAGAAGATTTTCTTGATATCTTTTTTTCTTTAAAAGTAATTTTGCTCTGTCTCGTTTGTCTTCTGCTAACAGTTTTTTAGCTAACTGTCGGTCCTTTTCTAAATTTAATTCAATTTTCTTTTGATACTGTTTTAGTTTATCTCTTTGTTGTTTCAATTGCAGAATTGCTTTATCTTGTTCAGTAACACGGCTCGCAGGGTTTTTTGTTTTGCTAAATAAGCCTCCCATTTTTATTTAAATATTTAAAGCTGTAAGTTTGTAGGGTTAATTATATTTAAATTTACTTTTGGATAAAAAATGTAGGAAAATAGATTCCTTATCTCGACTTTTGTCATTATTGTTTTGACAATTGACAAGTTTGACATATAGTATGTGAGAAACTGACAATTACAGTTGTATTTTAATACAGTAAGATTCATTTCACGCCATGAATATAGAAAACAACATCAATTCATTTTATGTGACGTATTAGAGTGAAGACAGCACTTAAGCAAGCGTACAAGTATTTATTATATACTATTAAAAGGCCAATCGTGGCACAGAGGCACAAAGTGTGATTGCAAATTTAGTTGTAGGTCAATAGTTCTTCGCTCTAGTGTCGAGGCAAAGCTAGGATTTCGGCGGATAGTGGGGCACGGAGTGTCTTAACACTAGGTTCCCTCTGCTTACCCTGTTGTGTGTGGGGATACAGCATGAATCTGAAAAAAAATCTTATTACTCAACTGTTGTCTTAAATTTTTCAGAATATTTTTGCATTAAGTAACTATTTTTCAATTTTATTATGATATTACATTTTAAATTTTTCGTCAACTGCTATTAAGATTATTATACGATCATAATGCAAAAAAAAAACATTTCAAAATTATTTTCATATTCCAATGTCAAGCTCCTCCATATTACAAAGCTTCAGAATCTTTGCATAAGTGCAACCCACTAATGAGATTAAAAATAAATTATCAAATTATGTTTTTAATGTAATCGCTGATGTTTTCTACATTAACATGCTTATTAATTAATGTTTTTTGATACATTTAGTTATCATATATGAGTTATTCTTGACTATTAATATTTACTTCTGTTATTTTATAGTTAACTTCCCAATATACACACAATATAAGTATATTGTCCTTAGAATATTATATAAGCATTGAGAAATGACGATAATTATAATATACATAGAAATAAATAAAAAATGTTAGTATAAAAAAAATGCGAAAAGAAAAATATATCGTTAATTTTAATTAGCAATATTGCACGATATGGCATTGTTGTCGTAATCATAGCGATTATTCAAACTGTGGGTATAATAAGTTACTTTCATCTATACTTCATGTTCATACCATATGTTATCTATATGCACAAAAATCAAAATTAAAATTTGAATTATCTATCGGAAATATGGCGGTGGATGAATGTACTGTACAAATAGCTCTGTAAATTGTTTGTTAAGATAAGATTTGTAGTTTCATCGGGATTTGTGAGCAATACAAATCACTTTTTCTGTATAGTGTATTTTATATTTTAAGTTCATAACTAAATTTAAGTGTCATTTAGTTGTATGTTTATTATAAAATAATTGTAAAAAAGAAACAATGGCAGTGTTAGCGGCAGCACAGCTTTTAGATGAGTTAATGGGAAGGCATCGAAATACAAATCCAAATGAGAAAATAAAAAAACCGAATTGGGAAGACCTAGAAGTAAGTTAAGAAAATCTTTCTACTTTTTAATTTTACCTTTTATATTATCTAACCTCTATTTTAAATCGGCAATTGTAATTGTCTTGTGCTTTACGTATATCATGTTTTGTGGAATTTCTTAAAGGAACTTACGTCATCCTTATGTGCTATTCTTGCTGTGATATTTATAAAAATGATAATAACATTTTGTCATTATTTTTTCTTTCAGTATTGTAAATATTATATGGTTAAATTTTGTCCTCATGATTTGTTTGTGAACACAAGAGCTGATCTTGGGGCATGTCCCAAAGTTCACGACGACGAAGTTAAAGAACTCTTCGAGAAAGCTGATTCTTCATATAAAAAAGCTCAGTATGTTGAAGAGTTCTTGCGATTTTGTCGACACATGATTAGCGACGTTGAAAGTAAGCATGACTAGACTAGATTTATATTATTAAAACAAACTTAATTTCTTATTCTAGTTATTATAAAATTTTATATTTTTTAGGAAAAATTCAAAAAGGTAAACAGAGGTTGGAATTGATGAATTCAAAACCAGAAGGTCCACCAATGACCCAAGCTCAGACTGAAAAAAATCAAGAACAGGTACTTATTATTTTGTATTTGCTTGCTTGAGAAAGAAGAAAAAAATCAAACATAAAAACAATTTATTTCAATTTTCTTTTCATTTTTTAAAATATTCTGTACCTATTATGCCTTATTATTGTCTTCTTTTCCTATATATACATAAAATGTATTATGATTTTTATTATCTATTCATAACAATATTTTTGGTTTCAAAAATCAGGTAAAGTTGCTTTCTGAAAAGATAACAGCATTGCTAAGGGAAGCTGAAGAAGCTGGGTCTTGTGGCAATGTAGAACAAGCTCAAGGACTTATGAAGTTATGTGATAGGTTGAAAGAAGAAAAAGAACAGCTATTGAAGCAGCAAGAGAATAGGTTAGAATTTTTATTTTGATTATATGAAATGCTGCCTTTGTAGGGTTGGTAATACCCTAATACAAAGGGTTGTGCTCAGAAAGCCTAGGCCACAATTTGTCAACCTTACTGATTTGACTTAGTTATTTGTGGGGTAACACTCCAAATAACTAAGTTGAATCAGTTTTAGTTTAGTTTGGCTCATTAGAATTTTTTATGTGTCCTGCATATAGCAGAGTGCATGCAGAGAGAATAGTGTAAAGATATTTTGATTTTCTTTATCAGGTGAATTCATGATTCAGGACATTGAATGGAAAAAAATAAATTATCTTCATTTTAGTGATCTGGTTTATCTTCCTTAAGTGGTGTTTTTGTTGCATTCATGGCCATTACATTTGTAGTTAATATTGACCCATAGTGCCATGCAAGTCTCTTGTTTTGTTTAAGTAGTATGTATATTGATATCCTAGTTAGATTACCAGCTATCTCAGTGAAACTTATTAAAAAAAAAGCATTGGTACACAATATTGGATGTATGCTCAAGACAAACATTTTTTCCATAAATCAGCTTCATGCTGTATCCCGCACACAGCAGGGTAGGCAGAGTGAACTTAGTGTTAAGGCATTCCGCACTCCTTTCACTTTCCACAACATTTTAGGGGCATTGCGTGCTGAGTGGTGGAGCTCACCACACCATCCTTTGCCTCAATTATTAAAGCATTTTTTTAAAATTTTCAAATACTTGTATAGCCACTGGTCAATGACTGCGGAGTTGGCAGCCGCGCAAGAAAAGCAAATGGAGGTGTGCCCTGTGTGTGGAGCATTTCTTATTGTTGGTGATGCCCAACAGAGAATAGATGACCATCTCTCTGGAAAACAGCATGTTGGGTATGTTTGTTATTATGTAATATTTTTACCATAAAAAAAACTATATAATTATTTGCTTAAACTTTGTGGCAGAGTGACTTGGTGTATGACTAAATGTGATCATTGTGGATTCAATTTCCACTTGCTCGAAGGAGTTATTTTGTTTTCTTGTTGTCTTGTTCCTAGAGCAAGGGATCATTCCCATTCCCCAGGGCAGCTTTGAGTTCCTCTACTCAACGAGTTCCTCCACTTGCTAAGTTTTGGTGGGTGGAAAGTGAGGAACCAAGTGTCTTAACTCAATTCACTATGTTTGCTGTGTCTACCCTGCTAATTGGAGAATACAGTGTAAAATTGGACAGTCTCTTACAGTACATTCAATTTGCAACTAATAGAAAATCTAAATTTGCTATTTACATAATTTTAATTGACAACTAAATTATTCTTTCAATTGAATTCTCTTGCAATAAATTATTCTTTCAAATAAATTATAGGACGTCGTGACGCAGTGGCATAATGGTGCCGCCCGTAAACGCGACGGTTGTGGGCTCGATTCCCACTCGAGGAAGTCACATATTTCTTTACGTTTATATTTCCATTTTTCTTCGCTCCGGTGTCGAGGCAAAGCGCGGCGTTGAGTTTTGCCACTCACACGCAATGCCTCCAGAATTCGGCATAAAGTGGGGAACGGAGTGTCTTAACACCGAGGTTCCTTCGGTATGTTGTTCCTTTTCTGCTGTGTGTGGGATAAAGCGTGAAGCTGAAAAAAAAATGAATTCTCAGAACTGTTGCTATTACATTTGTGTCCATATATATACTATTACATTATTATTTGTTACATTTCAATTAAATTAACGCAATTAACAATTAATTGTCAGATACTTCAAACTGCGTCAAGCTTATGAGGAAATGAACGAGGCACGAGAGAAAGAACAACAAGAGAAGGAACGTAAACGTCGGGAAGAGCGTGAAAGAGAACGCAGTGTGCGTGGCGGCGGGCTCGGCTCCGACCGGCGTGATAGAGAGAGAATGGAGAGAGATAGGGAGAGAGATAGAGAAAACAAGGATAAAGACAAGGATAAGGACAACAAGGATCGTCATAGGTGATTACTTCATTTTATATTTATGGTTTTATTTTACGAGCCGTATTTAGTAGTAGTAGTAGTAGTAATTTGGAGAGAAAATGAAAGATAAAAATAAAATTACATTTTGTTGTAAAATAACATGTGCAACAACCATAAATTGTTTTCCAGTGACTCTGTCTCTTTTTGTTTACTCGCTTACTAAAAGATTTTTCTACTCTGGTATTACAAAGCAGGATATTTCATCTTCTCTAAAATCGATGAGAAATTAATTTTCTATCTCTATTCTAAAGTGGCTTCAACTAAATTAACAGATAATTTTACATATCTTCAATTATTATCATTATGATTTTATATTATTAAATTCAATTAAATAATTTCACGAACTTTAAAAATAGTTTTTTAGAAATAATTAAATGAATGATGATATGATTATTTTCATTACATCTATCAATCAGGTCGAGCCGCGAGGAGCGCGGCGGTCGCCACGAGGAGCGCGATCGCGAGCGTGACAGGGAGCGCGAGCGGGACAAGGAGCGCGAACGGGGGGACCGAGGCGAGCGGGACAGCCACCGCGAGCGCGACCGCGACAAGGAGCGCGAGCGTGACAGGAAACATCGGAGGGAGAGACGTGAGTTGATTGTTTGTTTTTGTTCTAATGATTATGATTATGATTCTAATTCAAATTCAATGTATTCTTTATTCAAATACGCTTTTGCAATCTTTGAGAATCATTGCATGAAATAGGTTTGTCTATTGTTATTGCTCAAATTCTAAGTATTGCGTGTTGAGAGGTGAAACTCAACTTTAGCTTTGTCTTGTTATGGAAATAAAAATAATTCATTTACAAGTGGAGATCGAACCGACTCTTACACTAGAATATATTATTTTATCAGACACCAATTCCTAGTTGTAGAAATGCAGTTTCGCCATGACGGCCTCATAGAAATTGATGATCAAATATATATTTCTAGGATCATCGCACGAACGGTCTCGTCGGCGCTCACGCGAACGCCACTAGCTAAGACTGAGGTATCACAAAAGCGCCTCGAACCGGTAAGCATATATACAAATATGATCACTTTAAACCACATTTACACAAAAACACACCCAACACCACTGACAGAATGTATGGCATCCCAATCACACATCACCATAATAATTATTTAATAAGTAATAAATAAAACACTGTTATTTTACAGCTTTAGTAACATACCAAAATAAAACTTCAGTTTATGGCAAACATACAGGGAGTTATGCCTTTGAGCTCAATTCGGTAGTTGTCGTCACACCGACGGACTTGGCAGGTATTTAATACGTATTATGAATAGCTGGAGCAAGAAAGGCTTTTGTCGATTTCACTAAAATATGTGATAAAGAACCCCAATGCCGATTGAACAGCGGTTGTAGATGCCCATCAGCATATACTTCGTTTCGGTTGAGGTACTTTTAATGTTATTTCGTGCCGTGGTTTTCCGAGTCCAACAGGTAGCCGGAATCGCAAATGCTCATTGGGGCGTTTGTTAGGTCTTGAGAATTAGGCTCTAGATGGAACCTTAGGGCGTTGTAAAAGTGGCTTAAAATAATCAATTATCGTTTGTTTGTCGCGTCGTCGATTTTAGGCAATTCCGTCGAATTATAAAACAAAAATGGACAAGTGAAGGGAGCGTTTTCCATATGCTTCTTGTTTCACAAAATGGATGCTGTTTTTACTTCATCTTCTGTGCGTTTCCAGGTACCCTCATATGGCAACAAGTTTTGAGACCTGATTATTTATTAATAAATTTAGTTTTTTGTTATAATTTATTTATATATTTTTTGGTACTTTATTTAATTTGTGCTACTTGATGCCATATTACAAGCTATCAATACCCTTTGACCCTACATGGAATAAACTGACAATGATTGAAGTCAATTTCTAAATTAATCTTGTATTATATATATAGCTTTTTCATAAATCGTATTTCAATCACTGACAGTTGTTTCCATTAACATATTTCCATATTCTCTTTACTAGCAATATCGATGGGCTTTTCAGTTGGCATACCATAGACGAAGATCGGCGCCGTCGACCCTACCATAGACATATGAGGTACTTTTGAAATTAACCAACGGGCCATGTGAAGAGACGAAGGCGCCATTTTAGTCACTTTTGCCGTCAATATCGAGGTGACATAGAAATAGTTTCGTGTAACATAACATTTTACGATTAGTCTTATGGAATGCATGTATTTTTTTATATATAAATAGACATCTGATTATATGCAATATTTTACATTATGTGTATAAAGTAAGGAATATAAATAGAATTGAAGAAAAACTTTAATGTATGTTTTTTTTAGTACTGCCACATATATATGAGTAAAAAACTATCCCTGTACAATATTATATTTTTGATAAGAAATTCAAATGCATACAGATCAAAAATTAATATTTATATTCAAAATATAAAGATATTTAATTTGCTAGCATGTGTCGATGTCTAATTATACTTAAACTTGTTATAATTTCTGTGTAGACTGTAAGAAGTGTAAAATGTAGGCACCTCACCAAATGTTTTATCCCTAGGGAGGTTAGTTGTATAAACCAGACACCACTGAGGGGTGATTTCAGGTATTTATAGAACATTTTATTTCGCTCTAACTTTGTCATTAATTTTATTATGTATGACATTTTAAATGTGAAACAATATGGATTGTCCAACTTTAATCGATATAATAAAGTAATTCTACAACATAAGAGTGTTGTTTTATTTAT
>JBAIZZ010000258.1:314544-361841 GCA_037355905.1 Heliconius aoede
ATTTTATTTGAGAATATAACAAAAATAATTTTGTATCAACGGTTCATTTAACTCAATGATTATAATTATGAATATTATCAGTTTCTAATTGTGTATATATATATATATATACATAAATATAAACATACTCACTTAGGAAATTAAATAAAGTAGCTCTGTTATATGGATTTTTTACCTGTTGGAGGGATGTTAAATGGAGGGATGGGAGGGATGTGTAAAAGAGGGATGTTTTATGATATTTTTTTGGAAAACTCGGTATTTCAACCAGGTTAGTTCACAGTACAATAGCTATTTCATTTATAATAATAAGAAAATTATAAAATAATAATATATATATATATTATATAAAGGTTTTGTAAACAATAGTTTAATACAACTTCTACGGAATATTTCTACACATACTGAATGAACATTTTTTCTAGAATCGGTGGCGGCACAATGATTTTGTCGTTATTCATTACAAAATGAAAATTAAATTGTAGTACAGCTGATTGATAATGGTCTTCGTGTGTGTTGCCGGTCGAGTAATTTCCATATTCACCAACAAATATTTAATTAATTATTTAGCAAATCAATTCTGCGATATTACTGAAAGTAAATTTATTTCATTAAAAAAAAAACTATTATATATATATGGTGATAACAAAGATGTTTTGTTGTGACAGTTATAATGTCATTTGTCATTATATATAGTTTTATTTTTTTTAAAATAGAAAAATATATATAATAAATGTCCTAGAATAGGTTACAGAGAGCTTAAAAATAATTAATAATCATGCTAGGAATTCCAACATTTATAAAAAATTTGATACATTTTTTAAATTTATTATTTTTGTAAAGAAATAACTTTCATTCTGATTTTAATAATATAAAATCAAATGTATTAATATTACATTAGAGAATTTTTAGAAAATGAAGAGAAAATTAGATTTCTGCCCAGCTAGCTTACCTTAACTCTATATTGGTGTAATTTTAATAAAGTTTGACGACATCTCTTGCGTTTGATATTTAAAAGCTGTGAGCGAGATGAATGAGTTAGTAACGAAGTATTCCTTCTGTGCCTTCAAGTAAATTACTTATAAAAATATTATAATATACGATTTGATATATCTTTTTGTAAGTTACGAAACCCATCCTATTCTCCATCCTATTTCCCCTGGGAAGTGTGTAATAGTGCTAAGATACTCCGTTTCCTTGCCGGAACTTAACCCTGCGCATAAGCGTGCTCGCTTTGGAAATTAACTTTAACATAATTAAGATAAATGTAATGAAATTATGAAGTAAACTAGTTATGAATTAACTATTATATTATTTATTTTAATGTACATTTTACTTTTTACAAGACTTATAAAACCGTTCTATTATACATATTCATCATATTACATATAATTTTGTGGTAGAGTAACTAAAATGTAGGTAACTAAAATAGTAAAGATCCTGGGTCTCTATTAATTTCAGTTCAGTCACCAGAACGTTGCTCTGAGGTCATAAATCATATTGCAGCCTTAACGAGCCTTCTCAGATACAGCCATTGCATCTGACTACACTATTAGACTTGACGTTTGTTGAAATAACTTTATGATAAATCATAGTACATTGTATATATTACTGATCATCTTTGAAAATACTTTAAAATATTTAGTTAAATCGAGATCAGTCGTGGCGCAGTGGGCATTCGTGTGATTGTAAACGCGACATTGTTTGGGTTCCCAGTCGTGGGAATGTGCTATGTTATATATTTATTTTTACGCTCTGCTATCGAGAACGGAGTGTCTTAACACTAGGTTCCCTCTGCCTACCCTGATCTGTGCAGGATCTGTGCGTGAATCCGATTTAATTTTATTATATTCCATGTACAATTTTGTTAATTTATATTACATTAATCAGAAGAAAAAATAAAATAGAAAAGATTAACATAAAAAAGATGTAAGCGAGTCCAAAAGTTTCATCCGAATGCAAAATTTGAAGTTGAAGACCCCAACCAACGCCGCTAACGAAGTCTAAATGCAGACTGAACAGGAAATGCAGCCTTTCAAATTTTTATTCGCTTAGAGCGAGTGGAAAAGTTGCTTTACCTTGTCCATAAGAAAATTTAATGAAAAAAAATTCAGGTGTGAATTACCTCTAACTTGCTGTTTTATATATTCTACGTGTAAAACAACCGATTTTCTATATAATTTTATTAAAAATAATACATTTACAATTAATTTATAATGAACTAAATCTAACTACGCGATTGAAGATATGATTAAAGTGTGAATTGATACAACAATTAATTAATAATTAAAACTCGTTTGCCGCAATATTTCATGTATTTCTCTTTAGAAATATGGTATTTGACAATAAATTGGCAACTGCAGCCTATACTGTCTTCCTATACTAGCGATGCGTAAGAAGTGAAACTATAAGTAAATATTATTAAATAAACAAATAAAAGCGATTCTTTTAAAGTCAAGCTATTCTTTGTAAGTTTAGCTTTTCACTAGAAACCACTCGTGTGCTACAATGTCAGGTGCAGAGGAACGACCTCGCCACCTGCGGCGAGAGGAGATTTCTAATATCTCCTAAGTTATAACTTTATATTGAGATTTTAATATGAGATCGCGACAGAAGACGGCGTTCGGTTTTCGTCTGAGACTAAGCCCATAAAATGTTACATTTGTTTGCTGTAAGTAAATTTCGAATATTTATTTAATTTATATTATATAATTTCAATTGTATATTATTTTGAAGAGGCCGTGCCGCAAAAACGCAAACGTGTGACTGTAAATGCAAGTTTTGGGTTCGATTCCCACTCGAGGAAATATTTAATATTTTCATTTTCTTGCTCTGGTGTGGAGACTAGACGCAGCGTTAAATTCCACCGTCAACACCCTACCCACAGAATTTGAAAATGAGCATCGCGGTGTCTTAGCACTCCATTCGCCATTTTGGGCCAAACTAGGTTCCCTCTGCTTAACGTGAAGATGAAAAAAATATATATATTTAGAAGTAACTTTTTTCTTTCTTTTACTTTCTTTGGATTCTTATTAGAAATTATAATTGAAGCACATATCTTACAAGGTTAAGTCACACAATTGTTCTCTATAATATTTGATCGATATGAATACAAAATCTGCAGGACTATTGAGTTTGCCCGATGACCGGCAA
The DNA here is from genome assembly GCA_037355905.1 of Heliconius aoede. NCBI lineage: Eukaryota > Metazoa > Arthropoda > Insecta > Lepidoptera > Nymphalidae > Heliconius > Heliconius aoede. The sequence goes on from JBAIZZ010000258.1 coordinate 317,695, forward strand.
CGGTGCCTGAAGTATACGTAGGCTGGTCTTTGTGTACCCGTACCTTTCAAGATTTCGTTTCAAAACGGGAGAAAATAAGAATTTTTGAAGAAGTGTGTTAATAGAATATATATTTTTTGTTGTGTGATTATCAGAAAAATATTTGTAATATGGAACAGAAAAAAACTTAAAAGGAAATACTTATTTTATATAATATATTTTGCAGTTGTATTCTTTTCTTCTCTTTTTTAGCTTCACGTCATATCTACAGCAGATAAAGGTGAGAGAGCTTCGCAAACGCTAGTAATAAGATACTCTATTTCCCACTTTCTACCGAATTTTCGAAGCATTGCGTGATAAGTGGTTCAGCTCAAACAAAGCCTCACCAGGGCGAGGAAATGAAAATACCAAAAATTTTTTGCCCCCATGTGGGAGTCGAACCCACAATCATAGTCAGTCAGCTTACTTATACAATAAATATGTTAATAGTACTACATTAGTAAGTTTGCTCTAGAATTTCTCTAATAGCTATAGTTTAGTATAGTGATGAATTAATTTTATTTCAGTATATAATTTTCGTAGCCGTAGAGCAGTTCGGAAAGGGTTCGTGTTCACGCGATATTTCATGCGATTTAAATGAGGTTCAAAGAGTAACTTCTTTTTAGCTTTACGCTCTACGCCTGGCGAAGTGGCCAAAGAGAACAAGGGCCTAGCTCTACGGGTTTGTTATATATTTAAGGAATTTAGCAGGTGGAGTTAAAAAAAAATAAGATACCGATACAGCTCCACTATTAAAAACACCAGTTAAGTCTGTAAAATTATTAAAAAATATATATTAATTTTGTTATTATAAATGGATAGATGGATTGTTTTTTACCATCAGTTATGAATAACGGAACACTCAACGTGTATTCGACTCGCGCATTCCTTTATTCGTCTATTTTAAAATTCTAAGAGCTTGCTGCATCGACTTTCCCGAACTCCTATACCGAAAGTCGATCGGTTAAATCTACTTATAATGTTATACGGTTACTTACGGAACTGCTGCGGGACTGCAGTTTTATTATACTTGCATTCAATAATAACGATATAGAATAAAATTGTGAAAGAGCTTTCAATTGAGGAAGTAAAATATCTTGTAAAAGTGTATAAGAAATATATTTAAATTCATATATTTAAATAACAGTTTCACGCTGTATAGAAACGTCAATAAAAAAATAATTTCTATTAATATTTCTAATATAAATAGTATTAATACATTCGTTATTACTAATGGCATCTGTCGTGTTTATGTAGTGTCACTTGTGATTAATGACAGAGGCAATTTGCGCGACAATCAGGAGTCTACTATCAGAGACGTATGTAAAGAGGTATTTCAAGCTTGTGACAATAACGCAACGGTTGTGGGTTCGATCCCCACTCGAGGAAGTGAAATATTTATTTATGCTTATATATATTTTTTTATTTTTATGGGAGAGGACAAGGCAAACGAGCGTTCGGGTCACCTGATGGTAAGTGATCACCGCCGCCCACGACCCCATGCAACACACACAGAGGAGCCACAGGTGCGTTGCCAGCCTTTAAGGTGGAGATGAAGGGCACCGGGGCCCGGCATTACCTAATGCGAAACGCAGTGGCAAGGGCCACTACTTCACGCCGGTTTAAGATGCCGGGGGTGGTATTAAATCCGGTCGAGTCTGCCCATGCGTGTTGCCATTACTGGCGACGTGACTCTTCCACACGTACTTTAGTCACCTCTTACGACACCGACAGTACCAGGGTGATCCTATTCTAAGCCGGGACCACACGGCTGACTTCACCAGAGTGAAGAAATGAAAACATAAATAAATATTTTCTTTCCTCGAGTGGGAATCGAACCCGCAACCAGTCGATTGTGCAGCACAATTTGTACCACTGCGCCACGACCAGCCTCAAAATTATATTACATTTTCATTCTTCTGGCGTTGAGGCAAAGCGCGGCGTTGAGTTCTGCCACTTATCACGCAATGAATTCGACAGAAAGTGAGAAACGGAGTGTCTTGTCTTCACACTAAGTTCCCTTTACCTGAAAAAAAAACGAGTAAAAAAAACAACCGTACAATTCCGCTTACTCATCTATTCAGTAATTTCGCTTAACATTTTGTAAAGCCTTGCCGCGTACAAAACATGCTCCACGTTGATTCCTATTCAACAGGTGAAATGAACTGGTTTTTGTATTAAAGACTCTTGCGCGTAAGTGTGTCTGTCTGTATATTATTTAAGTCTAATCAATTCGAATAAAAAAAAATCCGTATATTTAAAAATCAAGTTGCCTATTGTTGTACTGGAATGTATTGCATATTTTAGAATGTTGATATTTCGGCGTTGAGTTCCGCCACTCAACACGCAAAGACATTACTTATTACATGGGATATAACTGAGAAAATGATGGCTGGTTTGAATTTCAATTCGATTCGAAGCGTTTCTGAGAGAAAGGCCCTTGACAGACAGACGGTCCGACAACAAAGTAATTTTATATGGGTTCCATTTTCCCTGAAGAGGTATGGAACCCCAAAAATAGAACAACAGGAGTGATTTATCACCAGGTTCAATTTGTAACTGTATATTTTGCACGTTAAATGTAAAAAAAACTGCTTTACGTTGTAGCTCGCATATAGAAGTGTAAGCAGAAGGAACCTAAGTGTTAAAACACTTCGCTCTAGGCTTTCTATTCGAATTTAAGACATTGCGTGACGGAATAAAACAATAACATTAATTCATTCCCTCTTATGGACATCGAACCTGCTACCATCACAATTGTAGTTATTGACCGGCTGCGACATGATACCCCGTATAAATTCTTAAATACTTGCAAATTTTAGTACGGAATGTAATAAATAGTATAATATATTTCTAGTTTTCATACCATAATATATTAACGAACGACATGTTGAAAGTAAGTTGAAAATAAAATCAGGTGCTACTTCGTCCTCTGCCGGTCCCGAGCCAATAAATTTTAAGTTATAGAAGTGTAATAGACTGGCTTAAGTCGATTTACGCATAGTACGTAGAGTATACATGTGTCGACAGCTTAGCTCTTGGGGCGGTTTATCAATTACTAACCTCATATTTACTCGTATGCTTATATAACGAGGTTCCTTTATATAACGAGGCTGGTACAGGGAACACGGGTGCGATTGTAACGCGACGGTTGTGGGTTCGATTCTCATTCGGGGGAATCGAATTATTATTTAATATTTTCATTTCGCTCTGGCATCGAGGCGAAAGCTCGGCGTTGAGTTCCGCCTCTTAACAAGCAATGTCTCGTTAAATACAGGATGTTTGTATGGGGAATACGGCGTTGATTTTTGTAACGAAAAATTTTATGATTTTTTTTACCTTTTTGTCCGCTTAATAATTAAGAAATAAATATATATTTTTAAAGACTACGACACAGTCAGAGATATTTCTTTTTAAGACTTCTCCATTTTATGACACACGTTACGTGGCTGTATTCAACAGGCACGTTGTAGTAGTGGGTAACAAAAACCTCTTGTTGTCTCAGAGCGTGCAGCAGCTTTCAAGTCTTTGTATTTGAACTTTACTATTTGTTGGATATCAAACGGTTTGTAAAAGGAATCTTTGTAATGAAACCAGTAACGTTATTCTGTTTATTTTGATTCAATATTTTTCTATTTCATTGTTTGTATTTATTTTGTATAACATATTTTTTATTAACAAAATTAATTTTATGTATCCAGTAGCAATAGCCTAACAAGCTATTTCACAGTTACAAGAGAACAAAGGAACGGACATATAAACATATACAAATTTTTATATTACATAGAAATGTCTACTTATAGTTTCTATAGAAAACTTAAATGGCAAATTACTGTTACAAATGACTGTTCTAATTTATATTCCTTAGAATTTAGTCGTTCAGGTCATTCGTCCTATACTTATAGAGTAAGGGCAAGCTCATTTTGGTAATAGCTCGGCCCTAATGTAAGTCTCTTGATGTAAACCATGAATAATAATAAAGATAATGTGTATTCTAGGATAGGTAATCATCAGACTGCCATCTTGATAGAAGCTCTTAAGTGTAAAATATTATACAATAATTATGAAGAAGTTTGAGGCAGGCAGGAAATTAATTATTATTATTTTCATTTCTTCAGTCTGCTACCAAGACAAGGCGCTACGTGGAGTTCTGCCACTCAAAGAAAAATGAGGAAAAAAAATTCGACTGAAAGTTTAGATTGGAGTGTCTTAATAGTATTAAGACAAGGTTCATTTTCTTATCCTCATATATGCAGGATATACATAGTATGAAGTTGAAAAAAATCGAAGAACCTCCTTAAAATAAAGAATTTATTGACACTTATTTCCATACGATTTGATAACGAGATAAATTTCAAAGAAAATTGCGATGACTGAGATTTGATTTTTTTTGTCCTTCGATATTTAATAATAATTTCAGTTCTATACCACTACACGGTCTCAAGATTAATGGTATGACAGACGGACAGACAGACAACGAGGTGATCTAATAAGGGTTCCAGTTTAACTTTTTGAAACACGTAACCCTAAAAACAATATGCGTGACTAGGCAATAGTATGATAAATAATATATGCATGAAAATCTGTTAAGGCTTTGACAGACCTTGCAGATCGACTGCACTGCGCGGTACTAGTGCACACTCCACCGACCGCTTTCAAATTTTCATCATCAAGTTAGACTTTATTATCTTTTGTTTACTTTATTTCAAACACCGAAGAAAAAAAAAATATTATTGCTATCGAGGCCGTCATGGCGCAGGCGCACCAGTATGTGACGCAACGCAATGCCTCAAAAAATTTGGTGGAAAGTGATCAACAAGTGGTTTTATTGTTATTACATAATTGTGTATTATTTGAAATTAAATCCAAGATAAGGCTTACGACAGTAGGATAGACTTAACTGACATTTAGTGACGTGCCACGTCGTCTTGCTAATACGACTTAAGTTGAGTTACGTTGAAGTCGAAGTCACACACACGCTTGCAAAGTAAATGAGCTGCGGTGAATTGACTTTGAGTCTCCAATATTTATGTTAATGTCATTATATCTACAGGGTGGAGGCGTATGCGAACCTTTTACGATATGTTAAAATATTAGAAAACAATATCTGAAGAAATTAATCAAAGTAGCTCAATAGGTTAGACGTAGGATTGTTTTTTCATTTCACGTTGCCGATCTTCTACTTTTCATTCATACAAAATGAAAACGAGAAAGACGAAATCTCTCGTACTCTTCTACGCAATAATTTATTTTTTTTACAATAAATGTAAACAACGTCCACATAACTACGCGTTACTGTTAACAGTTTATAACTAGATATTAAATTAAAACAGAGCTATCAGCTTAAAGCATTTTTTGTAAGCGAAAACACACACAAAAAACAATTAATTAATTAAAAGTTCACTTAAAATTCACACAAGTTGTTTGTGTCGTTAACCATGGAACTTCTTCTATGGTTAGCCGTGACGGTTTCTTCGCGAAGTGCCATTTTAAAAGGTATGTCATATAAACGAGATGAATACATTTCCCTCGACAGTAATTACTCAACTCCTCAACCGTATTACCAACTTTCCGAGACGGCTCAGTCTCGCTACAAGATCTCTACGTGGTCCTTAATTAATGAATGCCATGTATGTATATTCTGCATATTATGAAATTGTATGAAGCTTAATAGTGCGTTACTAATTAATTGTTATAGGTGTATATATATTGTGACGTTTATTGATTTTGAATGCTTTTTACTGTTCCGTATCTTTTAAGAAAAAAACGTAGTAGTAGAACGATAGTTCAAGTTTCAAGTTTCGAAAGGGTTAGCCCTTAGAGTTTAGGGCTAAGCTAAGCCTGAACTTTAGAAAAACTTGAGACCTCCAATTTTTGTATGGAATCCTAGATGGGCGAGCTATACTCGCGCTTGTTCTAATCAAATTTTTAAGCTTCTTCGTATCCTCATGGATAACACTAAAATTAAAATAGAACCACACGGGTAACACCAGCTATCAAATAAACAAAGAATTATCAAAATCGGTCCACTCAGTCAAAAGTTATCAACAGCATTATATCGACAGCAACAAATAACAATCAATAACCTCTTAAACCATCGCATTTCTTTATTCTTGTATGGCTCCTACTTTTGAATGGTCTGGTTACTGCTTACATAGAAACATATAAAACATTATTTTTGAATTTTTTCGGCGTCGGTCATGTACTTTGCACAAAATTTCTACAATTTTTTCTTATATTATAACTATATATTTTTAAAATGTTATCAATTTTATTATATTACAATATCGCATAAAAATCTTTAAAACAATGACGAATGAATAGAGAAAATAATGAAAATGTTTATCACTCTAATAATTAATATTGTAAAGTGCAAGTTGTTCTATTTGTTATTTTGACAAATTCTGAAAAAGATTTTTAATATTAAAAAGCCACGGGATTATTTTTACAAAGAGAACAAAGCAAAATATTGTAGTAAAATGTGTAAAGCTGTGAATTTAATACGAAACTTTTTCAATAACAATGGTACGTATACAGTATTAAATATCATAAAAAGGTGTAACAACAAATGCATTTTTCGAATGGAAAATACAATAAAAAAACCTCCGATCAAAAATCACACTTCCTTGTTTTGGCAAAGCGCTTGTAGTTCTTAAACAACTGATCCAATTTTTACAAAACACCAGAACAAGGCATTCGATTAAAAAAAACCGCACTCAAATCGGTCGTTCAATTTAAGACATAGAGTGCCACAGAGAGACAGAGACACGTCAAACTTATAAAATCCCTCCTTTTGTGTTGGGGATTAGAACTTGTATAGTATTCTTTATACACAGAAATGTATTTAACGTTGACATGATACATTTTAAAAGTCAAACATTCATATGGGGAACGGAGTGTCTTAACACTAGGTTCCCTATGCCATCTTTGCTGTGCGCGGGATACAGCGCTTATTTTTATTTTTTATTTTAAATCATGCAAAAGCTTGAAAAAAATATTGTTCAGAAAGCTCTCTTTATTCATTTTCAGAATAAAAGCATAAAGTTATCGGGTAAGGTCATATTAAGTTCAACTACTAAATTTCCAAAATTAACAGATTAATGATTACATTCAATACAAGTACAATACAAATTTTATATCAACGTCTTGTATGAATAAAAATTCATCATTGTAAATCTGTGAATTACAAAAGAAAATACCTTGTTATCAGAAACCACTTTTACGCAAATAAATTGAGTTTTCCAATGCACTTAATGCAATTTGCATAAAAAATTTAAATCTTTCCTGAACTGCTACAATGTGCACACTATATGTACACTTTACACTATACCCAATAAGAAGTGTATGAAAAAAATAAGCACAAGCGCGAGTCCGGCTCTCCCACCGAGGGTTCCGTACAAAATTTGAAGGTCTCGACTTTTTCTGAAATCCAAGCTCTGGCTATACTAAGCCAGAGCTAAGTAATTGATCACTGGTTCAAGCCGCTAGGCTAGCTATAATAGCTTTTGTCAGACAGGCGGACAAAAGTGATCTTATAAGGGTTTCATTTTTAAATAGAAATCACTGTAAGATAATAATTCTATTTAACTTTACATACTAAACTAAAGATTGCAAAAGATCTAAAATAGATAACGATGACAACCCTAAGTAGATACTTAGAGCCATTACAATGTTATAGCAGTTCTTAGAAAACACCCTGTTTCCAACGCTTTTTATTACAGCTTCCATAATAAAAGATTAAGCGTTGAGGACATTTGAAGAATTTAATATCCCTTAGCTTTTGAGGTCAGAAAGCAAGGCTGTTGAGTTTTATTGAACTATGTACATTTAAATAAAAATTACACCTATCTATCTATCTATCTATTATCTTTCTGTCTATACGTCTTATAAAAGTCGTAACGGATCGGTGAAGATACGTAAGAAAAAATCTTATTGGTGGCATTTAATAATATAAAGGCATATAAAAAATAATAGAATATAAAATAATAGAACATAAAAACGTATAGAAGGTGAATATTTCTGTTGATGATACATACGTTAATGTATTTAGCGAAATTTATGTACTACGTTTATTGCCGACCACGCTATATTGGTCATTCTAATTTCTATGTGAAATTGGCAAATGTTAATTATATTTAGTTATTTAGACAAGCTGGCCAAAATAAGTCATTGAATTCGATTCACAGAAGATCAATTGTTATTTGAAAATATATTTGATGTTTGAAATTTAATTTTAAAACATCTTACATATAGAAGAGTGTATAAATAATAAATAATCTATGTGAAAAGACAAGGCGCGGAGTATAGGTGCGCAACTCAACACATAATGTCTCAAAAGTGGATGGTGTGTGATACTAAGATAACTTTATCTATCTTGCTATATGCGGGATAGTGCGTGAAATAAAAATAAGAAAACAAATATGCAGAAACCGTGTTATCTAATAACTTGGCTTTGATTAAAATACTTATACATCAAACATGTCATATCGAGATATTTGTAATCTAACCCATAAAATAAGACGTTTAATTACAAGGTTGATATGAAACCAGGAAGTTTCGATCACGTCGCGTCGCGTCGCGTCGTTCACTGGTATAACTGGTACTCAACAGTTAATCTACCTTAAGGAGTCGACTCGACTCTCGACTAATTACAACAGTATGATTCACACATGTCTAGAGTGTATCTTTTGTTCCATAGAAACATTATTTTATATATAAGTTAAAGAGAATTTTCACTACACAAACCAATTATTTTGTGATATTTATTACTTAAAATTATAATTAAAATTAAATAGGTTACTTAAATTGTGGTTAATAAATGTACAAAAAAAGCACGAGTCGGTCTCACACACAGAGGGTCAAAGGCTAATATTTTTTAGGATTTAACTACAAATGTATAGTTTTTAGATTTTTTCCTGAACTAGTACTACTTGTAGCAGTTTCATAGCTTTAGGTCAACCGGAAGTACCTTATTAATTCAGATTCCCTTTACTGTGTTGAAATACTCGTTTATTTATACTCGTTTTTGCGATATAAACAGCCATATCTTTTTTCCGAGTGAATGTAGAAATATGATCTTTCAGGAAATTTTTCGAGAGACAGTAGATCTGAGTATATGGTTTGAATGACAACTCGATGTTTCTAAAAGTACATTACAAATCATGAAAATATTACGTCTTTCCATGTTTTATTTGTTAACTAATGTATAATAAACGAGGCTCATATTTCAGACTTATCAGAAGAGGCTTAACGAATAGTGTAATTAATCGAACCTTTTTCTTTCAGCGTAGATCCAATTAATTATTTTTTTAAAATATAATAGGTAATAAAAATATGAATGCTTATTTTTTGAATTAACAAATAGGGTTTATCATAACGCTTGTGGCAAATTCATTAGAAGGTAGTTTCCAGTAAGATTCTGCCTTTTTTCATTTTGTTTATACTTCAATTTTCCAGTTTCACGCTGTATCCTGCGCACGACAGCCTACATTAATATGCTCCACACCTTACTTTCCGCCGAATTTTGTGAGCGGGAATCGAACTCACAATTTATCGTGCCAAGGTTAGCCTCTAGAAAACAAACAGATCAGTCCAAATCAGATAAGGCCGTTCTGTACGGCATAGAAATAGAAAAATATGACAAGAAATATGCCTTTTATTAACAGTATCGATGTTATATTATCGGTTTCCCGTTCAAGAATTGTCTCCTTTCCTCGTCGTCGTAATACGAATGTAACAAAAAAGACAATTAGTTGCCGTAGCTTATTGTGACAGATGATCCATCTTAATGTAACGTTACTTAAGGTAAAGGTTTGTTACATTTTTATTATTCTGAACCTGAAGGCGAAAAAAGATAATAAATTTTGTTTAGACAATAATTATTTATAATAAAATAATTATTTATAATTTGTAGTTGAGGCCGTCGTGGCGCAGGGGCGCTAGGGTGTGACTGTAACATGACGATTATGGATTCAATACCCACTTCGGGTAAAGAAGGCATATTTATCAATATTTTCATTTCTTCGTTCGGGCACCAAGACAAAAGTCCGATGTTTAGTTTTGCCACTTAACACGCAATTTCTCGAAAAGTTCGGCGAAAAGTGGAGAACGGAGTGTCTTGACACTAAGTTCCCCCTGCTTATCTTGCTGTGTATGGAAAATAGAGTGAATCTGATTTTTTAAAATTTATAGTTGACTAAATCGACGATATATTTATTTTATCATATAAACTTTGTGTAAGAACTGTAATAATGAATGATCTACAGCCGGGAGGTGTTGCGGGTGAAACGAAATGATTCAGTTTTCTCAACTTTCATTGCTTCGTAGTCGTAGCGTGAACAACTGAGAGCGTCGTTTGAAATAATTTATTAACCAAACACTTATACAATGGTAATATTGTTTTTCTTTTTTGTTTTTGTGGAAAATATTTATTAGCTAACATTAAACAGAAAAGGAAAAAAAAGGGGGGGGTGGTAAGAAAGGTAGGTGTAAGGTCCTACACCGCTAGGAATACAGCGTGAAGTTGTACATACATATATAATGCACATGCATATATTATACATATATGCAACGCAATGGCATCTATGTTATTTGATGAATTTTTAAATGACTTTTCTTATTTTATGATGCACATTCATTAAAAATTATTTTAAATCCATCAAAAACATAAATGTGAAATGAGAGCCAAGTCAAATGTTTAGTAATGCCTCGTTCCCGACCTCACTGACAAAAGAAAGAGGTGCCGAGTGTTCAATTAGGATAAAATTTAAGCCCTAAATTTGACATGGCTGTTTTTTAATCAGCATTACAGTATATTTAATAAATATATTAATAAATTAGTATGCTATTATATCAGAAAAAACATACAAATGTCATTCAAACATCGTTTCATGTTTTAGTTTACTTACATAAAATAATCTCGCTGAATCGTAGAAAGAAATAATACACAGTTAGTTCATAACTTAATAATTAATCAAGAAAGACTCATCTCAATCCTCAGTACTTAACGAACAGAAAATTGGATTTCGTAATGGGATCTCAGATCTGAGCTCGGTCTCTCGAGCCTGACAACAAATTTAACAGCAGTTAGTGCTATATGTATAAATTAAACGTGAAAAACGTTGTATAACTTAAAGTTTTTTTCCAAAATTATTTTTTATAATTAATCAAAGTTTTCTTTTTAATCTAATTGAGGTTTTAATTTATTTAATGTAAGGTGTTACAAAACTCCATGCGAGTATAAGCAGATATGAAAGTTGCATTTTTCCATTGGTAAGATGGACTTTACCTCTATGTAGTTGGACGTGCTTTGCCTTGACACAAGAGCAAAGAAATAAAATAGTAAAATTTTTATGTCCTCGAGTGGGAATCGAACCCACAATCTGTTTTGTTCACACCCACACGTTTGTGCCCTTGCGCTACGACACTGGCCTACATTACTTGGTTGTATGTTTCGAATTTTCTTGGTAATAGGTATTTTAACGATATCTGCAACGTTTCGGTTGACTCACAATTTCCGCTTTGGAAAGTATATCAGCGCGGAGGCTGGAGGCTTTACGTACATATTTGACATTTGATCTTTACAATTCGTTGATAATTGTAGGTCAAATATTCTATCATTTATTTAAATGGCATTATAGTCGCGCACTTGTGCTCGTTGCGGCACAACTGGGCTCAATATAGAATAACTAAAATATTTCTGTCCAGTTGTGATAGATGTATGAAAAAAAATCCATGATTTCTCTTGTAGAATAGAGTACCACCTCTCACTCTCTGTCAGCCGTGACTTCACGCGTGACGAGTTGGCCGAAGTGCTTAGCCGTGTCACTTATGAAATGTGGATACGTTCTGTGCGTCTTGAATTTCTACATTATTCTTAAATAATAATAATCGGTAAATAATGCGTAAGTAAAATAATAGTTATTTTTTGACGATTAAAATGCTAGATTGTGTGTTAAGTGGCGTAACTAAACGCCATGCTTTATTTTGTTACCATTCACCGAGTGGGAATCGAATTCATCGCCGTCGCGTTTACTATCTGGTGATGTGTTGCTGCGCACGGATAGATGCCGGAAACAGTTTGTGAAAGTTCATTTTTAATATAACCTTTGGTTTTTGTAAAAATAGTTCATGATGTCATTGTATCGTGTCGTATACAGATCGTAATTTCGTGAATGAAAAATACAGCTACCGAAGTTTGCGTTGTTCGATAATAATTAATACTATGATTTTTTTCAATAATTTGTTTTTAATTATATAATTCGATATATTTAGTTATATATGTTGTACAAGACATAATATTTATAGTAGCAATATATTTTACACTATAAGAGCATTCAACTGCCAACAAAGTAGTTATCCCTTACAAAAGTGTAATAAAATGAAATTTCATAAAATTAGAATACACACATAAAAATATAATTTTAAAGAATCCAACAAGCATTTCATATTTTAAGCGAAGCGAAGCGAATCATATCAGGCATTTCATATTCTATTTCCAATTTTGCATCTCTTCGATATTTCACAAAGACTTTTATAGCGTTCGCACCTCCACCGTAAGTCTTGTTTGAAGCGTTCTTTTGTCACTGAGATTAATAATTTCGACTAAGTTTGGTATTTTTGAATACAAAGCGCGCACTCGACAGGCGTTTGCTCCTCTCTCGGGGTCTCCGGAGTCACTTGTCTGCACTCAGCGAGTACTTTGTGAGGGTTAAGGTCAAATAAATATAGAAGTTGCGAATATTACCTTTTTTTATGTTGTAGACGGCTGTGTTGACATATATATTTTTGTGGTATTTTTCAATTTTAATAACTTTTTATTCATAATTTTGGGGCAAATAAGGTTCTAATTGAATAAAATTGATATTGCCAATTATCTAACAAAAAAAGATAAAAACACATGTCGTCTATATGTTTGTATATTATCCGGATAGAGGCTCTGCGTGATTGCAATAAGGGATATGTATCACCTAATAACAATTCGTAACACGAGCTTCCCTTCCATAAGGGAAGTGGCCTATAAGCAACTGCCCCCGGTTGACTTCTGTTCTTTTTTCGAATGGACTTTACTGCTGTTGACCTGGACTGCTGTCGACACAATTCCACTGATTTTATAGTGTTTTTCACCTACATCTACCCTCTTTTACACGCTAACACTATAATATACATGCACTCTATCTCATCTTCCGTATGAGTAAATATGTTATATTTACTTCTTATATTATTCTTCTATGTCTTCTTCTATAACTTCTATTCTTTCTACGACTTCATTTATATTCTATGTGTTAAACATACTCAGTGCGTGGGATTAAAAAAATTAAATTACGTAGTCTTTCTTAATATCAGAGTGAACGGAAAATTGGATTACTTAATACTCTTTTTGATCCGAATGTCCCTCGGGTAACCTGAGTCTCGGAAAAACCTTAACGTAAATAGCGCAAGAATAAATATATGTATGTGATATACTTAATTTGAGAGGAAATTGCCTCATTAGTACTTATATGGTTGCTGTAGAGAGATTTAAGGTGGTACGATCGACTAGAACAGATGAAGCTATATATACATGTAAAATATGAATAACTATATTTTATTTTTTGTTTTCAATAATTTTTTTTTAATTTTTAATTAAATAAAATCTCAATATAAACATTTCTTACAGGTTATATTTTAATATATTTCATAATAAATTTTATTTCATTTTATTTTAGATTTTAGTGAAATTTCCATAACTGGTATCACATGATTGTATAGTGCACGTGTTATATATAAATATTATATAAACAAAGTTTTGAAAAAAGCAACTTTTTCTTCATTCCTAATATAGTAAATAAGCAAAACGTTGGACGTAAACTTGAACATCTGATAAAATATGCAGGAGTTATTTAACACTAGCGATTCCGCGCGGTTTCGTCCGTTTGAACTATACGAATATATTTTTAAATATTATGTAAGTGTATTTTTGGAAAATAGGTTAATTACTTTATTCTGATTATCTATATTGTTATATAGTTAATAAATCATAATTTGAAAGTTCACAAAAAGCTCTTCAGAATGTCGGCATGAAAAGTAATTTATATTTTGTTTCACAACCTCCTTTATCTTTGAGAGATATTATATTTTTTTTGTATTTTCAAACATAGATAAAAAAATTGTATGTTTTTGTAGTATCGTGTAAGTAACTTTACAAGACACGATTATTTTGAAACCTCAGATTTACACATCAAGATAATTTATATGTACATATTAATGTTATCAAATAAACTATATTTTGGTATATTCTGTGTCGGCAGTTGTCACGTGTAAATGACAAGTTGATAGAAACATGAAAAGTAATTTCCGTTATATTCGATTTGTGTTCAAATTACTTTTCATGTTATATGTAAATCGTATACTATATGTTAAAACACTCATGTGTGTATATATTGTAATATATAATTTATCTATTATAATTATTAAATTGCCATAGTGGAGTCATCTTAGAAGAAAAAATTTTTGTAATTTTTTCAGTTTCCCGCTTTATCACGTAAAACAGAGCAGTAAATTTATTGTTTGATAGATTGATGAAACAGCTAAAACTAGACCAAAGAAATGTAAATGTTGTTAATATATTAGAAATCGTCAAACTAGCTGGAGCTGGCATCCTGCTCATAGGAGGCACGTGACAAGCAGAGGGCTTTTTGTGGCATTGCGTATTGAGTGGTGGAACTCAACACCGTGCTTCCTTTTTTATTATTTTTATATTTAATAATATGAAATTATTATTTATTAACTAAGTACTAATAATATAAAATAATACGCATCTACAGACTTATTCTATTCCTTATTTCATTAAAGTTTCATTACCGAGGAGGGAAGTACTCTGGTGTTACCTCTGCCCCGGGTGTCACAAGGGGGCAGAGACAGGCAATGTCCGGTGTCCTTGACTTGACAAATTACCACCTCCCTTAATCATTGTCACCTCGTCCTCATTATTTATATACTTTGATTTTCTCTCAAGAAAAACTTTTTTAGAGAGATAAAATAAGTATATAAGTTCATGGTGACTAAACATGACCCTCTTTCCTCATATCCTTATATGAGGTCCAGGTTCCATCATAAAATAATAAATTCTTGATGCTGTTGTGTTTTCTAGGAAGATTTTTGTTTTGACGTATATGTTGATTAACAAGTATATATTCTTTATTAGGGGGGATCTTAAAAATAAATATTTAGAAATTAAGATATCATATAACTCATAATGAGCGGATATCGGAATTAATTAGGTGTACATAGAGCAGTTGCTTGTATTGTAATATCTATTTATAACATTTTATATATGAAACCAATATATTAGAAACATTTTATATATAATAATTGATAATTTACACCATTTGAGGCCGTCGTGGCGCGGTGGCATAAAGGTGTGACTGCAACGTGACGATTGTGGGTTCGATCCCCACTCGAGGAAATAAAATATCTATTTAGATTTATATTTTCATTTCTTCGCTTTGGTGTCGAGGTTAGGAGCAGTGTTGAGTTCCGCCACTTAACGCACCTTCAGTATTTGGTGGAAAGTGGGGAAGGAGGGTCTTAAGTCTGTCTGCTCAACTGTGTACGTGATACAGGATAAAGCGTGAAGCTGATTTTTAATTATTTATTCCTATTTATTATTTGGTTCGATTGAAATTTTAATATTATATGTAGAACACTACTGATACTATATTATATTTTATTTATTATAATAATTGCAACTGGCTTGGGCAGTTGGTAACTCCCACTACTAACATTAACATATATATATGATGTATATTATATAATGTTTATATTATAAGGAAACGAATAAATATATATATATATAAGTACGATGTGATATATTTTTAAAATCGGGCTCATATAAATGTCGTATTTTATTCGCTTTAAGCTTACAAACGTACGTACGTTATTAAAAAGCTCTGTTGGGACTTTTCACGGTCACTTTAACTCACTTATCTAAATACTTTGATCTTAAAGGTCAAATGATAAATCAATACAAAAATAGATTTTTGTATATTTATATTTTTATTTGCGGCGTTGAGTTCTGCCACTTAAGACGCCATGCCTCTAAAATATGGCAGAAAATGGGGAACGGAGTGTTACACTACGTTCCCTTTGCCTACCCAGCTATGTGCAGGATACAGCGTGAAGCTGATTTTTTAATTTTTTTATTTTAAAGTTTTTAGTTATATTTTATAATTGTAATTTTTTTACCTTTTTTTGTTTCCCTGATTTTTTTTTAAATAATGAAAAGCACTCCGAACAATGTGGGCGTATGTGTGGTTACCTTCACAGTATCTATTTGAAGAATATATTTAATGGCTTAAGCGTTAGTGGATTTAAACTCACAATTTCACCTACTTTTCTTTACCTATATGTATATAAAAATAACGGATTCCTCAAAAACCAATTGTTGTTGTTATAAGATATAATATTATAATAAAATTTAGAATATTTATTTCTTAGTACAATTTTAGTGTTTGAGATGAGAAACGTTTACAAAACACATCCATTGTGTCAATATTACAAAAAAAAATAGTGAAATTTACATTTCTACGTTTATTTTTATGTTTTTGATATATGAGAGTAGACCTTTAACAATACGACAATAGCCTTTATGTTTTTTCACTCGTTGTTTGTTTTGAGTTCGGTCAATGTAAATGGCATTTTATTTGACGAAAACAAAAGGAATTTTATTTTTTATTGGACTTTTTAGATTATTAACTTTTTTTTATTATTTTTATTTAACACATAAAGTACCACATACGAAAGAAGTAAATACAGAAAACATATACTAGTACAAAAATGTATACAACGGATAGCTCCATTTTAGAATTCAGCGAAAAGTGGAAAGAAGAGTGTCTTAACACTAGGCTTTCTCTGCCCTCCCTGTTACGTGGGATACAGCGTAAAGCTAAAAGAATTAAGGAAAACCAAAGCTGCAAAAGAATCACCTCAAGTCTTTTATTTTTATTTGTTCACTTGACAAGATTGAAAGACAAAATGAAAATGACAAACATCGTTATTCTTATATTAGATTCCAATGGAGTCAATACTACGAGTATATCAAGTGAGGAAAAATAAAGGCACAATTTAATTTTAATTTGGTTTTATTTATTTATTTTATTTTAAGATTTTTTTGTATTTTAAGTTTTAATTACTTTATCGAAATCTAAGAAATTGAATCGATTAAATGTGTCAGTAATATAGAAATAGCACCTAATTTAATTCTTAATTTTTCATCTTTACAACATAAATTATCTTTTAAATAAAAAATAATTACTTAAGTAATTGCTATTGTTATTAGTTTTATAAATTTAGATTATATTTATGGGATGTAATCCTGTCCAAGCTAGTTGTCCTCCTAGTGGCATTCAACACGCAATGCCTCCAGAATTCGGCAGAAAGTCGGGAATGGAGTGTCTTAACACCGAGGTTCCCTCTGCCTACCCTGCTGTGTGCGGGATACGACGTGAAGGTAAAAAAAGAATATTTTTTTAATACGAATTCGAATTGTCGGTTGAACGTTATATATATATATACAGGATGATAAGAAGAATAAAAATCTAAATGAAGCGAGATAAAATACAATAACATCATGTAACGGCACTTAAATATAAAAATTGTCACATTTACAGTGTTGTTTCTCTTGCGCCTTTGCTGGAATTTGAATAAATTATACGGATGTGCGCCATACGAATATTACAGGACCTCTTTTGTGATTTTGATGTAAGAACACATATGTATAATATATTATACAGAAGGGTTGGGATATGTTTGTGTACCACATATATTATAATATATAATTTGTTTCAAAAATGTTTTGAAGGCGTCTTAGATCATCATCATCATTACATCATCAGAAAAACATACACTATTACACAACAAATATATATTTTTTCATTTTTGATTTATATTCATCAAAGTTCTTTTACCGGAATAAGTAAAAAAAAAAATACGTCATACGCCAGTAGGAAAAATCTACTGAAAAATGTTCCATAATATTTGGCTCGAAATTCGGCTGAATGCTCGCGGTATGACGGAAAATTGTGGCTATAACAGGTAAATACCGTCGTATCAAGAAAACATTTTGCGCTCGACAAATTCGAGGTATTACATGCAGGTGCTACGGTTACTGTCGACATTTATTAACTAGTACTTTATTAGTGAGTATAGTAAAAAAAATCTAATCTTCTTATTTTCCAATCTTCGAATTCTGGAAGCATTGTGTGCTGATTGGCGAGTTGCTTGGCAATTGCTCTCGACGGCCTCTATGTAATATTTACTTATATGGCCTAAAGTAAATATGATAATAATTTCAAAAAATATATAATAAATAATAAAAAAATAATAATTTAAAAAATATTTTTTTATTTTAGTTAGTTTGTGTGATTATTTGATAGAATATTTAAAATCTATTTAATTTCAAATCATTTTAACATTTTCGTTTATTTATAAATTGTTAGTTTAAACTCTAAAACTTTTAGAATATTCAATAAGCTTTAAATTACTTTCAACGTTGGAATTATGACTTCGCTAAGTTTGTTAAAAATTATTTAAGAGAAAAGGTAGTCATCGTTAACGAGTCGTTTTATCAATTCAATTTGTATCGATATTTACCATATTGAGATATATTACTAGGAAAGTGTTGAGGCCAGTCGTGATGTTGGGGTACAAGCGTGCGTCTGTAAATGCAAGATGTAGCGGGTTCAATTCCCCCAAAGGAAATGATTTTCGGTGTCAGAAGTCAATGAAAGCGACGTAAATATACTGTACGTATGTGAAATATCCCATTAGCGTGATAGCATATTAACGTATAATAGATTTATATAAAAGAATATGTTCCCACTGACTGAGGTAAGACGCACCGGAAGTAGAAATGTCATAAATTTGAACAGATGTTTAGACAGATTTTCATAACGTGGACTAACCACGTGGACCACAAAGAAGCGATTTTGAAAAATTTTTGCTCTGAAGGGATGAAATAAGCTTAGAAAGTTTGTATGGAAAAATCTTTAAATCTTTAAATCCTTTAGACTCTTAAAAATATTTAATTGAACATGTGTTTCACATGTCTCAACGAAACTACGACGACGAACTGACGGTTTTGTTTTACATTACATTTTTTTGTCTACAGTACTTGTATGTTAAGCACAGTATAAAGATAATGCCTGCAGATGAACAGAAAAGTAGTCTATAAAAGAACTATTAATAGCTTTTATTCGAGATCCTTTCTTTGAGGATAGCGTGGAATGGCGAGCTAATGGGAAAGGGAGAACCGTAATGGTGAATAAGAAGTTGGTTTAGGACGTCGGTCCCATGTCGCGTAACTTATGTCCAATCGATTGGACTCTAGGGCTTCGGGTACATGTATATATCACTGAAATATGTATTTTAGGTCTATATGTAGTGTTGGGGCCGTCGTGGCGCAGCGGCAAAAGGACTGTAACGCGACGGTTGTGAGTTCGACCCCCACGCGCGTAATGAAATATTTATCAAAATTTATATTTCCATTTCTTCGCTCTGGTTTCGAGGCAAAGCGGGGCGTTGAGTTGAGCCACTCAATTATATTCTTAGAGGCCGTTGTGGCGCAGTAGCACTAGGGTTTGACTGTAACGCGACGGTTTCGTCCTCTTCCTGGTCCTCGATTCCCACTCGAGGAAGTTAAATATTTTTTTACGTTTATATTTCCATTTTCTTCGTTTTGGTGTCGAGGCAAAGCGCGGCGGTGAGCTTACCACTCAACACGCAATCCCTCCAGAATTCGGCAGAAAGTAGGGAACGGAGTGTCTTAATACCGAGGTTCCCTCTGCCTACCTTGCTATGTGCGGGATACAGTGTGAAGCTATTTAATATATATACGAGTGTACGAGTATATATATATAATATTTTCACCAAAGTATATTTAAGTGTGTTTTCGATGGATTCTGAATTTATAAAACAACTTGAAACTTCGCCGCCCTTAAGACATCCATCTTTGAAACTTTGGACACGAAAATCGCTTTAGCAAACTATAGACTTCCTACTACTTCTATTTGGTACTTACACTTATATATTTTTCTCTATATATTTTACTTAAAAAATAATCTTTTAGAGTATTTTGAATTAAATATTAACTTAAATTATTAGTGTTAATATAAATAAAAAACTAATTTAACTTTTTTATTTAGTTAATATAACAACATAAAAAAAATTAAATATTTAAGTTAATAATAAAAAATCCTGGCATAACAATATTACGCAATCGTAAAAAAATTAACCATTTGTTTGATATACATAAAGTGGGGAGCCGGACGCCGGAATCTAGGTCAATGCAGGCCCGTTTGCTTCTACAAAGCAATTTAATGTCGGTTTTTCACTCGAATCTTTGTGTTGAAATAAATATTTTTATATTATTAATGTACAGCAAAAAATATTTATTTTCGTTTTATTAATTAGCGTCTGTTTTGTTGATTTATTTTATTAATATATATTTTTTATTTAAGTAATGGAAAAATTGAGGCCATTCGTGGCGTAGGGGAACAAGCACGTGACTTTAATCGTGACATGTTGTGGGTTCGTTTTCCAGTTGAAAAAATAATTAATATTATACTTTCTTTGCTCTAGGAACTGTTTTCAGAATTTGGAGGAATATGGGGTTAGGAGTGTCTTATCATTAGGTTCACTCTTTCTCCTTTCCTACTGTATGCAGAATACAGCTTGGATATGCTCTATTATCTATTGCAAGAAGACGAGTTTAATGGATGATGAAATCAATCCATAATTGTTATGATTTTGGAACACATCCAAGCGCCTCAGTTTTCCTCCTCACAAATCTTAACTTTTGGGGGTGAAACAAATATTTTCTTTTAAATTAATCCAAATAGAAAGTTTGTGTGTCATGGCCACGATGGCTCCAGGCGGGCGCGCTGACATCCCTCAACTTACAATTCTCAACACAGTTATTTCCGCAGATAACTGGGAAATGGAAAAAGGAAACTGGTTGTTTTTGATACGTATAATGTAAATAAATGTAACGAAAAATATTATTTCTGTTCTTTTTGTTGTTTTATTATTATTTTTTTAATTTTCATGAAAAATATAAACAATCAAACGGTTGATACCAGTCATGGCGCAGTGGCACAAAGTGTTTTGTAAAGTCGATTGGTGGTGGGTTCGATCCACACTTGACGAAATGAAGTATTTATTTAAATTTATATCTTCATTTTTTCGTGAGTGATTTCGTGATCTAGTGAGAACAGGATATCCAAATACTGTCCTTAAGACAGGTTTAGTGGTGTGATTATAAAACTATTTTATTTTTATAACCTGAAAAAAATGTCCGTCGATGTATACTACGAGTATATCTAATTTGTGGTAAAGCTCAATTTAGCATATTTTAAAAATAAATAGTTTTTGTAAACGAATCAAAATCATTGTTAGAAAGTTGAAAGAGCATTTTAATAAGCCCAAAAGAACTTATATAATCAATCAATTAAAAAGTTTTTAACGAAGCTAAAAAATTTGTTAAAAAAAATATTCTGCCAAAAATAAATAATATAATATAATTTCAACAATACGGTATTACATCGGTTAACACGATAAAGTACTCATTAAAATTCGTTTTGAGAAATTATGCAAATAAGATTATAAGCGAGCGCTAACAAGGTACGACGCAGCAAAGATTGTTGCCGAACTCAATTTCAGTCGCCCCTTGCGACTCCTTTGTGTCCATTGAGGTGGTTACACCCATTGTCTAGTCATTTGTGGAATGGACAAAAGCTTCTACTTTTGTTTTGACCTGTCATGACTACTTTTTATTTATTTTTTTTTGAAAAATTTAATATATTTTCTTTTAAGGTTTAATATTTTATATATTTTTTGTCAATAGAACTACAAGATAAGCCACTTTGTTTTGTTAAATTTTAACAAATTTCTACTACTTCAGCAGATGTTTTACGAAGCTACCTTAGTATTAAATTTAAGTATCGAGTGTTTGCAAATGAATTTCAAATGTCAAATATTGGGAGGAAAGTGAATAAAATAAAACACAAATTAGATTTTTATATATTTATTTTTCAACCTAACACTTCGTAACTCTCATAACTTGACAGACCACCAGCTAATTTCAACAGGTGTTCTCAACTGATGAACACTGTTCATACAGTTAATACCGAAAAAAAAAAACAAACATTTTATCACGAAATTTGCTTTTATCACGAAAATACTATTCTTAACTTTACTAAATTCCATTTATTCAATTCATTTTTATACGAGACGAGTTGTGAGTGTAAATGTATTTGTTTTGTATCGCACTGGAATAGAAACTTTACGATAGATAGAATGGATAGATAGATATGTAAAAGAAAGATAGCGTGGAAGACATCGATAGCTACGGTAAGATGCGAGAAAATGCATTGGTGTTTTGTAAGGAAGATCTCTCATAATAAAAAATATAGAAATATATATTAATAGAAGAAGAAATGACTATATGTCTTGGAATGATAAATAGGTTCGGTCGTAATAGTTATTGAATCTCGTATAATTTTATAAAAACTATGAAAATTTCGAAGAAAACTATAACAATAATTCATAACCTAGTTTATCCCTCGTCTACAATATAATATACATCAAGTTTTGAGTCTATCTTCCAACAATTTCACAAGCTAATAAATATATTAGAAATAGGAAAGGCACAGTTGAAGTATAAAATTTATTGCTGACTTCCCTAACTAACGTTTTTTACGTAAGAAGATAATATGATATTTAAAAAAAATAAATCGAAAGGAAAAACGTTTGGTGTCTTTGGTAAATTCCCATTTTCAAGCCATTCAGCTTCTGACCGCGATAAGAAGGAACGCACATGAACGTTTAATAGAAATTTATTATTAAAGTAAATTGTAAATTTGGCACCACTAATACAAATTGCGAGAGCAACTCCTAATTCATTTGAATCTATTTTTTTCCGGAAAAATCTATGAAATTTTTTACAGTATCGTAGTTTGTATTCTACGTTCTAATATGTGCGTTTGCCAGTTAAATTCTAAACAAGTTAATGTTTTATATGAAAATAGGAGTTATTTATATTCAGAAAATATTCTTTTGTCTTATGAGAGACTATTCAATTCGCGAACTTTTGGTTCTGTTGGTTATCCTAATAGATCGACATAGATCCTATAGATCTAGGAAAGTAACTACGAGTCTATACAGTCGCTCACTACAAGTTGGTTACAGTTAATAGTAAACATTAACATT
Source organism: Heliconius aoede (assembly GCA_037355905.1). Taxonomy (NCBI): domain Eukaryota; kingdom Metazoa; phylum Arthropoda; class Insecta; order Lepidoptera; family Nymphalidae; genus Heliconius; species Heliconius aoede. Next base: position 340,957 of record JBAIZZ010000258.1, read on the forward strand.
AAAAACAACATTACAATAGGCATTTAATAAATATTTAAAATATATTATACTAAATTTCAATGATTCGAAACCCGTGCTTAAAGTTAAAATATGACTAATTTCCATGTAAACATATAAATAAAATCTAAAAAAAAAAACATCAAACAATAATATGTTATCAAATCTATTCGTTGAGGATTCAGATACTCGTTAACAGAATATATGTAACATATCAAACATTAACACCGTACTAATAAATTACAAGAATAATTAATTAATTAATGAATTGAACTCTAGCACTCGTAGAAAACGTCCCGCCACCACAAATTGACTAGCTCTAACAACTACCTAACTAATTTAAAAAAAAAAAAAAAAACATCTTAAATTTATATTAATGTCTCTTCACAAATCGTTGAACCGGCCGCGGTGGGAGAACGAGGGCTTCTAGGAAATCATAAAGGATACGTCAAACACATTACCAACTGTCACTCGTTCGGTTGAAATAATTAATGTCGCGCTAATTTTAGTGTTCAATAGTGTTTTTTAATTATTTTTATATAACTTCACTGTGTCACTTAACAACCGAGTCATACATTCAGCTTTGCATCGATCCTTGGAGATGAAGAAGGGAGTTGTGAGAACAGGGTGTGATGGCCAATTTCCTTAACATTCTTATTAATTTGTATAAAATAATTTTCTCAGAATCAAATATACAATAAGTGTTAGTGGAAACGGTTAAAATTAAATTTAGTTTAATTTAAGAAATTACGTAACTTTTATTTAATAAAGTGTAATTTTAAGTAAATTGGCAATCACATAAGGTAATCTACATTCCCACTTTAGATTATATGTAGACTTCGTGGTGATGCTGCGGCCGGCCCTGCCTGGACTAGGACCCGCGTTCATAAAGCTCTACGTCTTCCGTTTTAGTGTCAATTTTTCTTCTTTCTGCTATAACAATTCTTATTTTTTCTTCTTCAGTTATAGCGGGATCTACACTTGTTTGTGATTTCATAGAAGCTTGATCGTTATTAGTCAACGCAGAATCAGTAGACAAGCGTCTTTTAGAACGTTTAATACTTTGTCTTGTCGTAGGAACTGAGAGTAATACTGGTGCAGGACGCAATAAGCGGGTCTCTTCACCGCGAAGAGAATTTCTTTTATCGACTCTTTGTCGTCGGTTTTGGGCAAAGGAATCTCGTCTTGGGCTCGTGGGCTCTAATTCATCAGCGTCATCAGCATCGATAAATCTCGCATCCTCTTCGTATAAGGCAGTTGGGGTCTCAGTGGATTCCTGTCGACGTCCAAATGCATGAGGCGATAATGAAGCCCTTCTTTGTATGACCGGAAGTAAAGCATGGTGTGAATGTAATGTGCGTCGCCTGCGTGCAGGAGAGGGTATTTGATGTTTTGGCTCGCTATATGTGAAATTGGCTGGTAGGGAGGGTACCTTGTTTAAAGGGTGCGGAGTTGTACACTGCTCTAAGGCTCGACAAAGTGCTCGGTCTTCTTCATCATCTGCCTCTCTTTCTAATTCACGTTCTAGCTCAACGTCCATATCTATTTCGTCTTCCATTTGCTTGTGAGATTCTTCTAGGTGTTTCATTAGTACCTGTTGAATGTAAAATATATACCTTCAATTCATTGTAGTCATGTATATTAATTTGTATTTGACATTTAATTTCTATAAATAGTGATAAGCTTCATATATTCCTAGTTATTTCTTTGTAAATTATTTTAATAATTGAAGAAAAACTTATATTACTTACAGCTACGACAACGTTGACTAACACAAACTGTGCCATAAGGACAAAGACAACGAAGAAAATTGGCGCGATAATTGTCGACACGCAACAGTTTCGTACGCAGTCGACGGAGCTGTCACAATCCTCTCTAAGAGTGTCCTTCATTATACCGTTCCAGTTGTCCCCTGTGGCCACTCGGAACAATGTAAGAAATGCCATTCCAAAATTTGCGAAGTGAGCGTGTTCTCCGAGACCTGTCAAGTAACGGTAATGAAATTTTTATCCTTGTATATAAAAAATACAAATGATTTTTATATCCCAGTATATTAAAAAATATGCAAGTAAAATAATTATGATACCTTGACAAGGAATTTCGTCGGAGCACTCAAGTCGACCGAACAGTTCTACACCTAAGGCTGCAAAAATGAAGAAAAGTAGAAAAAATAAAAGCCCTAAGTTTCCAACTTGAGGTAAAGCTTGCATCACTGTGTCGAGAAGTGCTCGTATTCCTTTTGCCATTTTTAATAACTTGAGCACTCTTGCGATCCTCAACACTCGCATCACCCTCATTATTGTTGGGTTGATAGGAATTATATTAGTTTCCAGTTCTTCCAAGACAATACCGACTATCGATAGTATGACGATTATTACGTCCAGCTGATTCCATTTATCTTTCAGATAAATCTTAAACCCAAGCGCAACGAGTTTCATCGCCGCTTCGAGAATAAAAACGGCGGTAAAGAAATAGTTAAATATTTTCAATGCATATTGCAACGCTGGTGGCATTCTATAGTATTCTATGGCCATTGTGACAACGTTCAGGCCGATGACTCCGGCGATTGCTAAATCGAAGTATTTAGAGGTCACCACATTGTGTACAAATAGTCTAGTTTGACAATAGTCAGAATAATACGGTCTTTGATGCATTTCTGAAACAATTTTTTTTGTTTAGTTTGTAGTAAACTTTTGTAAAATATTTTCATTTATAATTTGAAGACTTACAAGTAGAAATGTGTTTAAAATAAAAATTAACTTGAAACTAAAACATTTTAAGAGTTAATTTTATGTTACATTGAAATGATGGGTAATATGATCGGGTGCTTTAAGCTTTAAACACGGTTTCTGACAAAATGGTCGTTAACGAAGATTTTATCGCGACCCGTTAACTTTTAACTGTCGTTTTCAAAAACAACTCGTATAATTTTAAATTGTGTCCTGATTAAATTTTATAAATAATTATGATTTAAATGTTTACCGGCATTATTTTATAATTTTCCAGAATTTCTTGCTAACATAAATAACATATTTTTTTATTACAGGAAACGTGAAATATAAATATAAAATATAGGCTGGTAAATTAATTAATAATATGATTCTACAGTTAAACAATACTACCAAAGATAAAGATATTTTTAAGTTAAAATTAAAAAAAAAAAAACAATCTTACTTCTTCTCTTCTTTTCCATCTGCAGTGCTCTTTTGGCAGCTCTCCTGACTCGCTCTTCCTTCTCTTGCTCCTCTCTACATCGATGAAAGTTCTCTACCACAACTCCAACAAACATGTTTAGTACAAAGAACCCCACCAAGAGAATAAACGCAATAAAATAAAGCAACCGCCACTCCGAGTAGTTTATTATTGGCTGTCAAAAATATATGTAGAACAATAGTTATTATATATTCAACATTTTTAGGATATTTCTATTTTATTAATATAGTATTTTGAATATTTATATAATATTCGTTAATAATATAATATATATTTTGAATAATATTAATAATCTTAAGAAAACTAAGGAAGTACCTACCTGCTGGTCGACGCCAACAGCATCAAGGCCAGTATACATAATATTGACCCAACCGTCTCTTGAGCTAAGCACAAACAAGGACATGAGAGCTTTACCTAAATCGTCGAAATTATACTTTCTATTAACCCACACGTTCCCATCGATCGCGAGGCAATCGGATTTATTCTTTACACTTTTTATATTTGCTCCTTCACAATAGAAAAACGCTCCTTTGAATAACTAAAAATTAATAAAAAAAAGAGCAGGATATTTTTTTTCTTTTTAAATAATATAAAAAAGTTATAAGAAATGAAAATATATTTTTCTTACCTGTACTCCTAATATTCCAAATATGATAAAAAACGTACAACATATTAATACTATATTGCCGATCGGCCTTAAAGACGATAGTAATGTTTGTACTACTAGTTTCAAACCTGGAGCCCTGTTTATCACTCTTAAAGGTCGTAGTGACCTTAGTAATCTAAATACCTAAAAAAATAATATCAACAAGAATATTTTTACTATATTTAGATTTTTATTTTATGCTGTACCCCGCAGATAACAGATATAGGATATAGGAGATATAGGAGTAAATTTTGATTTCCATTTGTTTCCATTTGTGTATTGTTACACATTATATTATAGTATATAGTCTATTCGTGGCGGAGGGCCACAAGTGTAAATGCAGTTGTGGATTCGATTCCTACTCGAGGAAATGAAATATTAATTATTTTCGTTTCTTCGCTCTAGTATCGTAGTAACTTGTCTAGCGCGGTGTTGAGTACCGCCATTTAATGCGCAGTGCCACCAGGATTTGGCGATAGTGAGAGTGTCTTAACACTAGCCTTACGTTGATAAATTAGGAATACAACGTCAAGCTGTACAAATTAAATAAAATGAGAAGTTAATCTTACCCTTAAAATTCCAAATATTCTCGGACTCGATTCGGATACAAGAGACATCAATAAGTCAATAATTGATATTATAACGAGGGAACCGTCCATTATGTTCCAACCCGACGTGAAATATGCATCTGATCCGTAGAACATGCCAGATGCTACCACCTTTTGGTTAGAATAAGTAATTTTATATCTTGATATTAGATGTAGTATTTATTTAATTTATGTTTGTAATTAAATGACACGAATATACTGGATAAAATGAGAGTATTTAAAGATTGCTATATAAATTTATTTTATTTGTAAAAATTATATTGTTTCTTTTTTAATTAAAATCGCCTACATTTCGCTTTTCCCTCATGTGACGTCATTATGAATCATGTCTATGTACTACTACTACCAGTTTTAAGGAAATTTTAAAAGATTTACATATTAAATTATCTACAGAAAGAATGAAATTCAATTAAAATGGAAGACGTGGACTCAAAATTCATGCTATTAAAGTGGAAATACCCATGGGCTGTATATGATATTGTAATTTTGGTTAGATATGAAATCTTTATGGAATGAAGCATCACAATAATGTGGGTGTGGGTCATGACGTGTTCCAGATCCTTGAAGGGCTTCATTATTTATAAAATCAAAAAATATTAATATTTAAAAATGAATATTTTCATGAATAATAAGTAAGTAAGTCAATAGAAGAAATCAACGTAGCACATAATTTAACCAGATAAAGGAAACGAAAATATTTCAATTATAGCATTAAATCAAGTATATTTTAATTATTATATAACTATAAATATTTATTATCTATATTATCTGTACGACAATAATAAAATTAAAAATAATAATAATAATAAAAAAAACTAAAACAACTTACCTTTATAAACATTTCTACAGCGAAAACTACGGTGAAGACGTAATTGGCAGTCGACAGAAAAGCTCTTTCCTTAGAGTCTGGGGGTATGTTGGGTCGTTCCATCGCTAGCGTGATGCAGTTCAATGCGATGAACAAAAGCACGATATTGTCAAACCAACCACGAGTTACCATCCACGTACAAAGTCTCCTTATTCTACAATACAGATAAATTATTAGTATTTTATTATATCAGTACAATATTAGTTATGTTTATTTAATTAATATTTAGTTAATTAAATGTACTTGTATTTTTTTTGTAATCTAATTTTTGTATCTTATCTATCTATTATATTATATCTATTAATTTTTGTAATCTTTATATACTATATATAAGTCTGCTTGAGATCTCATCAGAAACGTACGTGGCACTAAAGTAAGAAAAATACTTCAGTTCTCTCCATCCTACCAAAATAAAATAAACAGTTATAGCAAATAAAAATAGTAATAGAATGTTCATTCATATAACCTAAATATTTCCAATATATTATTTTCGGTACTTTATTAACATTTTTTCTAAAAAAAAGATTTTTATATAAAATATTGTTATTGCTTACTTGACCTACATAAAATATAACAGAATTCGACCATGACGTTACATAGCGTACTCGTATTATTACAAACTCTCAATACAAATACTAATAATTTATATTATTACCAAGGCTAAGTAGATAGATGATAGATGATGATAGAAGAAGTAAGTAGATAGATAGATAGAGAATAGAATGTACAGGATTTTGATTAAAATGTCAAGTAAATTTCTGCTTAAGCTGCGGTATTATATTAAATCTTCTTATAACAATATATTAATATCGATGACTAATAAATTCATCCATTAAATCTTCTCGATGCACTTTGAAGGATAATTGCGATAGCCCCCAGAGAATTTGCAGTTACCTAAGATACGTTAATTGAAATTCATCTATCGTAGGTAAATACCATAGTCCAAGTTCCGTCAGGAAAATGTACGTATTTATTAGATTCCAATATTTTAATGAATATTGAGTGAAGAGTGAGAAATCGGATTAAAAATCTATTTCGAATTCAATTTGCAGTCCCTTTCCAATAGAATCTTATTTGAATTGTATATTAAACAGAATGCAATCATCGATACTTTATTGATATAGCGTGCACGTGATATAGGGTACTTAGAATTATAAATAATTCAACTTGAATTTTTTTCTGGGGCCAGTCGTAGCGCAGGGCAGCAAATTGTAAGCGCAACAGGTTCGATGCCAACTCGAGAAAACGAAATATTTAGTTTTTTTTTGTTTTTTCTCTGTGGTGTCTAGTTCCGCCATTTAACACGTAACGCGTCCAGAATCCGGTGAAAAATGGGAATCAGAGTGTGTTAATACTAGGTTCCAGGCCTCTCATTCTCCTGAGTGGGAATCACACGCTTGTACCACGACTTCCTTTTATTTTGATCAAATTATTGTATATAGCATATAAGCATCGGCAGTTAATATACATTATTAATTTTATTTAACATGTTATGTAATTTAAGTGGCGTCAAAGTCAGAAAGTAAATTAAATAAAACACACATGTCGCCGTACGCTCACATCCAATATTTATTTAACGTCCCCACGCTATAAACATCGGTATAAATAAATATGTTGAACAAACAAATATCGGTATTTTATTTCTTACTTGTTATCTGGGGCAAATATGTAAAGAGAATAATCCTCTTTTTCCTTAAGACAACCCGTCGGCTCCATAAAACGAAAAAGATCCTTAAATCTAAACTGCCGCCTATCGAATCTCGATGAGAAAATACATATATTGTTGTTTATCGTCACCTGTAAATATTATTTCAATTAAGAATATTCTTATATAGATAACACTTATTCAATAAATTATTACTACCATTATAAATTTTCTCTTTCTATTAATTAATTTTATTGAAAGAAAAACAAAAATATTCCAAATTTTAAGCGTGAATTTTAAACGGCTTAACTCGTTGTTGAACGAAAACTTCACCTATAATAATAAAAATTAATTAAAAATAACAATAGAAGTTGAAACACTGATAAATGTTAATAAAAATTGGATCAGTAATTTAATAACATCTTACCTCCTCATTAATTTGTTTAATTAATGGCAGACCCTGATTATTTGGTCTTATGGACTCATTTCTAGCGCGCTGGGGTATTTGCGCTGATTGTGGGGTAGGCGGTGTTAAATTACTAGCTTTTACTTCCGATACGGACGTCACTGAAATATTCATTTTTAGATTATATAACGTCAATTATAATGATGTTTTATTGCTTTTTAATGATAGGATAGATGATATGAATGGGTATAATGAACGTAAAATCAACATCAAAGGGTCAAAGTTTCTCTGTAAGTCAAGTTATTTACATATATATTATACAACTATGTTTCTGTATATGATATATAAATAATTTTATGTCTATAAATTACGTAAAGTTTGTAGTCTATTGGGCAGTAGTATATCTAACAGAATCACATTGCATGAGTAATATATGTTAAATTAATTGAAGTAATTTATTAAATTTCAATTATAAAAGTTATACCTGTTAAGTAATCATTTGTAAGAGAAAGTCTGTGAGGTGGAGCTTTGACCGCGTCTAATCTTACTGTAGAGTCTGATGAGAAGCCTTCTGGCGCCTTCCAAGAAACCTAAATCGTAGATATATTTTTTAATATATGCAAAAATGATATAGCAGTAATTTTAATATTTAACATATCTTTAACTACGAATCCTATTCAAAATTATTTCTTTATAAACAATTTATAAGTGTTAAATGAGAATAAGTTAAAATTTATAGTTAAATTTGAAATTTAATTTTACATCAGGCAATATAGGTGTAGTATGCGCGGAGACTCTCCTCGCTGGTGGTGCTAATACTCTTGGAGCTAGTAATTGTCCTTTTGATCTGTTGTTGGGCAACTCTGATTGAGTGTCGTTTTTTATTACCATAGACGATGATAAAAGCAGTTCATTCTTTCTAAGATTAGAACCTAGAAGAAAACAAAAAATAAATAATATATGTACGTATATATATATATATGTAATATTTTAAATATATCATAAATTTTTGTAAAAGTATGTCATATTAATTATAAATAATAGTAATATTTACCATTACACGCAATATGGTCTCTACCGTTATTTAAGATTACAGCATCAGAATCTGAGCCAGTTCTTTGTTTTTTACTTCTTCGTAGACTCGGTCTAGAGAGACGCCAACTGTATCCACGTTGTACTCTGCACTTATCATCTCCGTTTAAATTTGGAGTTGTAATTGTGAGACTTCTGCAACAATCATATATTAATATTATACGTCATATTGATGGCAAAGAACAAACAGCACCGTCTATATTTACTCAACTTACTTTTGAGAACTAAGTAAAGTAGATTTGTCGCTAACATTGAGACAGTTGTCATCTTTCGCAATTGTGATTTGAAGATTTTTTTCTGGAACCATAGGTGAGGGTAATGATCTAGGAGTAGTGGGCGTTGATCCAGGGGAAGTAGATCGCGACGGCGGAGGAGCTAAGGTCAAAGGAGGTGGAGCGAGGGTCATCGGTGGTAGTCTGGCTTTTTCAGCTCCTAATTGTGCTGCTGCTGAATGAAGTGTTAAAGTGTAACTATTTGGCGGCTTCAATAAACCTGGTATGCTAGAGCACTGAAAAGAAAAAGTAATTTAAATTGACTTGCTAATAGTTTACAAGCCATCAAAGATTATAAAAAAGATCAAAATAAGATTAAAAATACGATTCTATTATATAAATATCTAAATATGTTTCGAGAGCCGTGTAGTATGAAATTATACCAAAATACAAAAATATTTAGCATGAAAATACATACAGAAGTCCGATCTATGGAGTCTAAGCTGGAAAGCATTGTAGACCTTTCTAATGTCAAAGCTACATTAAAATCTCTGAAGGTGGCGCCAGGCTCTAAGGTCGTAGATGGTGAGTCTTGAGGAGTAGCAGCAGTATGAGTTATCATTGGCACTACTGTACTATTACTCTCATTTGTAGCAGTAGATGCTAACATTTTAGATTCCTATAAATAATGTAACACATTAATTTTTTTTGTACCCTAGTCCCAGTGATAAATTAGACGTAGTATAAAAATCTGAATATATTACTAACTTAAAGTTTTACTAACTTAAACTTAAAGTTTTAGCTCTTACTAATTCGATAACAAACATATCTAAGTTCTGAATTAATCTAATTAAAATATATTATCGACAATTTCATGCACTATGGTCCACAATAACAACATACGGATATTATTACTAGGCTCTTATTAAATAATTATCTAAGTATACTTATTAAATAATTTAATCTTAAATTAATATTCCATTAGGAGTATGTGGCGCAGGTCACATCAAATAATAATTTAAATTTATATTTCAAATTTCTTTGCTATGGTGTCAAGTTCCGTCACTCAACACGCAACGCCTCCAGAATTCGGCGGAAAGTAGGGTAACGGATCCTAACACTAACTTCCCTCTGCCTACCCTGCTGCGTGTGAGATCAGTGTGAAGCGAATTCAATTCAATTTTTTTATTTATTATCAAATTCTTTAATTATTGCAATTTTTTAATTATTGAATGAAATAATAAAGATCAAATAATTTTAAATTGTATAAACCAGTTAACAAAATAGAGTTATATTTGGATTTAATTTGAAAGGCTATATATTTTACGAGTACGGTTTCTATTAGTTTTAGTTGTGAAAGGACCCGCCTTACATCTTGGAAATAGATTAGATGTAATAGAAAGCATTTTCTACTGATTCAATACCCTTTCAACTTGTTAGGTCTATATAAAGGCTGGATTTAAAGCGTCTAGTTTTAACTTGTATTATACTTATTTTCTAATATCCAATGAAAACGTGAGGTACCGTACATACTTATATGTAACATACTCGGTGTGTTCAAAAAGTATCACGAATTTCGAGTTTTTTCAAAAATTATTTATTTATTCATGAATATCAATTTTTAGAAATGAGAAACATGAGTATCAACATAACGCCACAAAAAAAAAAACGAAAATCTAATATACGTAACCGATGGAAATTCAAATTCGCGATATTTTTTGAATATATCTATAATAATTGTAACACGTATATTGATAACATGTACAATGTAAAAATTAAATGAAAATCTAAACAAAATTGTAAATATTTAAATTACCTTTTGTATGTTGCATTTATTAGACTGAGCGCAGTCCTTGCAAAGAGACGGGTGGTGTGTAGACGATTTTGTTTTACGTCGACCTCGCATGGCCTTTTCTTTATGACCATTGACATCACCTTTCGCTTTCCTAACATCATCTGCTGACTTCCAGTAGTTCTTAATTTCGTTCTGTTTTATTAAAAGATATTGTATTTTTTAGAAAAAAAAAATTATTTTTTTGCATATTTTTAAATAAAAAAAATATATCCAATAATATTATATTTAACTGATTTGTTTCTCGTGGGAAAAAAATTAACCTAATTTCACTTCTTATATTAATATGGAATATAAATAACAAATATTAATAATTTAAAGAAATTTTACCTTTTATATAGTAACAAACATACACAAGCACGGTAATTAAATATAATAATATCTATAAAGAAACAGAAAATTATATAAGAAAACGATATTAATGAAATAATTAGTTACCTGTGAAAAGCTGTCGCTGGAATGTGATCCTGAATTATTAGATTCGTCGTATTGTAATTCATTGTTATCGGAAAAACATTCACTGGACAATTTCGATTTCGCCAATTCACGTTGCTCGCGCTCTCTGCGTTCGTTTCTCTAAAAGTTTTAAATAAAAAGTTTATTTGTGATAAAAAACAATTTATTTGGATCGATATCTTATATTGCAAACAAAAGTTAATCAATTTTTGAGGCCAGTCGTGGCGCAGGGGCACAAAGTGTGCTGCAAAATCGACTGGCTGTGGGAACGGCACACAGCAGGGATGCTGTGTGCGGGATACAGCGTGATGCTGATTGATTGATTGATTGATTGATTGATTGATTGATTGATTGATTGATTGATTGATTGATTGATTGATTGATTGATTGATTGATTGATTGATTGATTGATTGATTCATTGATTGATTGATTGATTGATTGATTGATTGATTGATTGAAAAGTTACCTCAGAGCTGAATCCCTCCACTAAGATAGCTACGAGCAGGTTGAACAACACATAATTGCCAAAAGTCATTAACGCTACAAAATATAATGCAGCCCAATGGCTCGTCTTCTCCATGCCGTTAAATAAAACGACATTCCAGTCTTCCTGTGTTAAAACCTGAAATTTTTTAATTACATAAAAATATTTCATATATAAACACAAAACAAACATCGTTCTACCACAACATGTATTATGAAATTTTGTACAAATTCCGTAATAAATCATAATAAGCGAGGTGTGCTGTCGTATTGTGTAAGAGTGAAAGTCGTGCCTTACTTTGTAGAATTGTTTGTAAGTATAAATGTTAAAAAAAATTAATGAAAAAAAAAAAACAATTGTAAGTAAATAACGTGTGGGTGTTAATAAGTATCATGTTATGCTGTAATGGAACACAGACGGCGATTGGAGTACACAATCAAAAAGGGTTCAGCATTAATAGTACCTTACTAAAAGCAAGATGCACTAACTACCAATTGCATACAGTATATGCAGTTAAACTATATATATTTATATATGAACTATAATGGCGAGTTTCTCGTTTCTAGGTTAAAATAATCTTAGTATATATATATATTGTTAGGTTGGTATGTAAGATTTATTAGAATAACTGTTGAAACGAGAAAAACGTACCGTCTACCCTCTAAAAGCAAACTTTAACGGGATCGCAAATAAATTGACAATGTAACTTTCACTTTCATATAACTTACCTGGAACACAGTGACGGTAGCCCACAGGATATTATTAAAATGTTTCCTGTCGCATTCACATTTTGGATGATGTGAGATGATTTCAGGGCAGGTACAGTCCCTTTCGGTGCCGTTATCCTCGACGTACTTGCAAAACTTACCACCGAATAGATACATGCCCAGAATACTGCGCGCGACGAAAAAATGAAAGAAAAAAAAAAATACTATGCGCACACGCGACCGAGTCTAGACGATGTGAAGTGCGCCTGCGACGTTAACACTGCACTAACCTGGTCTTTTTATTTACGAAAACAATTTTTCCGTAAATTAGTTACGGTAAAATTAACAAGTTGGCTGGTGCTTACGGTACAATTAACAACTAGTACATTGGATGAATAAAAATATTATTTTTATATAAGATTGAATTCTTTTAGTTTTTTTTTTACGAAAAATTCTACCATAAGCTTCATCATCCTTATGTAACAGTAAAAGTTACAAAGAAAGAGAGTTAGTAAGCAGTGTTATCGCCATTGGTACGCCATCACCAACGGGTTCGTTAATTACATAAATCTATATTATGAATAGTATTTCATATAATGTTTTTTTTTAGTGCAAGTTCCCCATGAAATATTGTCTTAAGGAGCATTCATCTTTATATACTGCCTCATTATGTCAGAATAAATGCAATAAATTAAAATAAAATCCAAAGAGTAATAAGGCAAATGAAAGTGCACAAAATATATCGAAATAATAATAAATTCATTCAAATACTTTATTTATTATAAATATTAATTAATTCATTTTAATGCATAAAGGATGCCTCGATGCAGAAAATAAGTATAAAGTAATCGACATGGTAAATAGAGAAAGTACGAAATATTTAAGAATTTGAAGAAATTAACGTCGATAAAAGGGAAAGAATTGGAAACGATCAAAAACAAGGAAAACGCAGGATATCCTGATGAAACAAGTGAAATTACAAAGAAATAAATACTAGCGACACGGTGATTGAYTTGAAAGCTCRTATAACTAAAAGATACAATTAAAATAACTTGTTTCATACAGTCCTAAATAATAGAAGCAGCATGCAAAGTGATAGAGAACAGTTTAACTGAGTTTTTGTAAATGTGAAATCGGAGGAACTGACGGAAATGTAACCCGCGACTCGTATCGAATACCTGCACTATCCTACGAATCAACCAAGCTTTTCTGTCTAAGTAATGTGCTTTCGACTTCAATGGGAATACTGTACGGCACGATGGTGATTCGTGATTCTAAATGACATCTGAACTATCTGTTACCAATGATTCTATAATCAATCTACGCGGGTTCTAGGGTAGCGGTTACGCGTTTCGCACTGGACTGCAAACTTTTCAACTAAATGACACATTTACATACAGCAGAAGGGTCAAATTTATAATATTTTATTTTCAAAATAGCTTCTGAAATGATTTGCAGAGCAGTGAACGTCTGTGTACTCGCGTGGTTAGTCGACAAAGCCGTCGTAACAATATATTTGTTAAATAGTACATTCTGTTGAGTGTTCACAGCGGACCGGCAAGCGTTAGGTAGATTAATGCAAGTTTGTCTGTTTTGATTGTCTGTTTGGTTTAAATACTTTAATTCAAAATATTCAATACCTGAAACACCGTGACAAACGCCCACAATAGTGAATCAAAGTTTTTTCTGTCGCACTCTAGATCGCCCTCTTCATCTTTTTCGCAGAATTTGCACCCGAAGAGATTCATACCGAGGATGCTGAACGTTATCACGCAATACACGATTAGATAAGACGACATAAAACTACAGTCCTTTCGGTAGAATAATAGTTGTATTAAAATATATATAAGTGTGAGTTACATCTAAATGAGAAGTGAGAGTGCTGGTTCAAATTAATAGTGACAAAAAGCAAGCGTGAAAGTCTACAAATAAGATTGAAGAAGAGAAACGTTGTATAGAGTGTGGATAGTGTTGTATGTTATATGTTAGAAGAGATGACTAAAACGATAAGGGAAAAATATATAACATTAGGCAGAAAATAAAACAGGAGAAAAGTCACTCACAGTTAAATAGTGCAGAGGTTAGGGTGTGACAGTTAAGTAGAAACTAGTTTACATTTTATGAGGTGTCGTATAAATCTTCACTGTCTACGAAAAAAAATAAAATATAGCAATCAAACGATTGCTTTTTCAAGTCTACTTGTTCTATTAAGCTACTATAGAAAATACACAAAAGACACGCGTATAGATAGATTTGAAGATAGAAAAAGTAAAGATAAGTGATATATTTTTTTAGTTTGTCAAGATGTTGCAGAGACTCGCTATTAGTCGCTAAGATGATAGTTAGTAAATATTTAAGTTTTTGGAAATTTATTAGGAGAATAATAAACAAAAATTAAACAAATAATATATATTTGGAAGAAATAATAGTTTCTTTAAAATAAAGGTTGGTTAATCCTTCCCTTGGATTTTAATGTCATGCATTTTATTGTGATATTTAAATATATTTTTTTATACCCTATCAAATATATCAATTGTTAAGCCCCTGAGACGGATCTTAGTACTATATACGTCTTAAATATGATAATGTCTAAATAACCAAATGAATATTTACCTGAATATGAAAATAAAAAGGACAAGGAGGGAAAAGAATATAGCAACGTTGTCCATTGTTCTTAACATGACGAACAGCTGTCGTCTCAGGTTTGGCATGAATCGAACCAGCTTCAATATGCGCAGGAGTCGAAATGTGCGCAAAACTGATAATCCAGAACTTCCAGCTAAATCCTGCTCCTTGCCCATGCTTTGCGTTAATTCAAATGCACTGCGTTGAGATGAAATATGTGCTTCTATTATAATGTTTTATTTTTTATGTATCAAATGAAAAGTAGAAACTATGATTTGCATATGAAAATTCTTATGTTAAATAAATATCTTATGATGTATAAATAATATGTGTATACCTTGTCTACCTTAAGTAGAGTTTAAGTTAAAAAAAAAAATATATATGGAAATAAAATAATATCAAAACTTACCTTAGTATAACAATGACACCATCAAACACGTTGAATCCATTGGAAATGTATTTAAAGGGACCTTCTGCAACGATTTTGAGAATCATTTCGACGGCAAATATTGCGGAGAAAACGACGTTGCTTATTTCTACAATCACGGTTAGTTCTTCAGGTTGGTTATGGTATTCGATCCCCATTGACAACGTGTTTATTAAAATGGCAAGAAGGATACCTATATATGGAAATTAGATTACAATATTAGATATAATATCAAAATACATATATATTGTAATTAATAATATAATATTTAATATTATATTTACATATATATATTCTATTATATTAATATACTAAACTAAGAAAAAAAAAAAAGATTTAATCACCTTGTTGAAAATATTTATGATTGACAATAATCTTAATGTGTTTTCGAAGCAAAGATAAAAATTTGGATATTTGACGCCATAACGATAGGCAGGCATTAGAAAATCGGCTCTTTTTCTTTTCTGCCGCTTCTACCTCTGCTGCTAGTAATTCAGCACAACATGAAAAGTCATCTATCTCAACAATCTGAAAATGAAAACTCATAAGCTTATCTCAAATTGAATAAATATATTGAATCGAGATTTCATTTGGAAGTGGAGAACGAAAGCTTCTTAATGGGAAATGGAGTGTCTTAACACTGGGTCTCCAGGTGTCGTCTGCCTACTCTGCTATGTGTTTGTGCTAATGTTATTTTATAAACCTAAAAACAAAATGAATAAATATTTTTTTTATATATACTACCTTCGTTTCCAATTTTTCTTCACCAGCACGTTTACTTATGCCTTTTGTAAGCTCTTCAAAAAACGAATCTAAGGCCACTTGTCCTGTAGGTAAAGCAGCTGACAATGCTCCAGACAAGGCTAAAAGTTCTTGACAAGACATTGTCCCTCCAGCTCTCTCTTCCACCGACTCCCCTGCCGGCAGGTCGAATTCTACGCCCCAAAATAAAACACTACAGTGCAATACTTCTCTTTTTCCTTTTATATTCTACTTATTCTAATATTGTTCTAAAGTCTGTTTACATATATTTATATTTTTTATGGTGCTACAAGTGAAAGTAAGGGAAGTATTATAAGTAGTAAGAAATAGAAGCTGTAAAGTGTAGTTAAAGAAGCTGTTTTTATTCGTGTTCCCATTAAAGTGTATAAAGCCACTTATACCAAAACTTTTATATGTCATCAAGAATGTTTTCTCAAAACATATAATTGTAAACGTAAAATTTATTTTATATATAATTAAAATTAAATTAAAGTATTGATTTCTTCTTGTTCTTTCTTAAAATATTGGAAGGAGATATATCCCCTCGTCCTAAGAAGGAAAAGAATAGAAATGAAGTCATTTTTGCATGCCCTTCTAAAAGTCTGTCTAGATCTACCACTCTAGACTCACCGCTTTGGCTCATAAGCCACTCACGTTGACACAACGTATCTATAAATATTTTTTAAATTTATTAAATTGTTTGATGAGATTTTTTTATTTGAATAAGAAAATAAAAAAAAGAGTTGAAATAGGGAGCGATAACAAAAGAGATATAAGTTGTTTGTGCCGATGATAATTAAAGCATGACTTAGTTTGCTTAAGTACTGCTAGAAACAAATTAAGAATAATTAATATCCAGATTAATATTTAAAATAAAATATTATAAATATTATTTTTTATAGTTGCTTACCAGTTTGGGTCATCTTTTCAGACGAGCACACATTGTGGGGGTGTGCCAAGTGTTGAGCGTTCGGCACATGGAGCAAAACTGTGTCGCTGAACATCACTGAAGATCTTCTTCGTGCGAGAGACGGTGGCGAGAGCAAAGATAAATTCGATGCATTCTAAAATAAATACAATTGTTAGGAAAATAAACAATGCCTATTCGTGGCGCGGGGATAGAAATTGTGTCTGTGAACGCGTCAGATTATGGGTTTGATTTCCAGTCGAGGAATTGAAATATTTATAATAATATTTTCAATTTCTTTATTATTTTTTTTATTTTCTCATTTCGAAGTTTCAGAATTCAGAAGGAAAATGGGGAACGGAGTGTTTTAATACTAGATTCCCTCTGAGAGAAGATAACAATAAGGAAAAAAAGTGTAAAGCGTAATAAATATTGATGGGTCTTGAAAAAAAGATAAGGCAGCACAAAGTAGATAGCAGGAAATTAGTTAAAGATAAACCGAAATCGTAAATCTTTTTTTCTCTTCAGCCCAATTGAATTTCAATTTCGAACGCCTTTGATACAACGTAAACTCAATTTAGACGGCCGGTGTTCTTTTATCTGTACATATGGAACGCAAATGGGTACGGATTCGATTAAGGTAGAATGTGCATACAGATAGTATCATAGTGTTTTGATTCACTTGACAGGTTGTTGAATAATAATAATTAAAGTATTTTAAAGTTCTACAAGTACTGTACTACGAGTAGTATAGTGAGTTTAAATATTTGGTTTTCACGATTATTATACATTTAAAAAATACTGTACTGGCAGTATATAAAACCTTTTAACATGATTGATTTTTATATTTTTACATTAATATCATGTAACTTCTTCATACATATAAAGTATGTTATGAAAAATTATAATAGATCAAAAAATTAGAATCACTTAGTTTTTCGCTCGAATAGAAATAAAATCATTTAAATATATCAATTTCTCTAAGTGGGAATTGAACCCGTAGCTTTTACGCCTATATAGGCATATTTTATTTATAATGCTGTAATGGCTTTAATAAGAAAGTTATTAGAAGATAAAAAAATTAAAACATATATTAATAAATTTAAATAAATACTTTTCTAAATGTAAAAACCACTTTGTTATTAACAAAACTGTACCTCAAGATCTGCGGTAGACAGTGAAGGCACACGCAATAGACTTGGCCTACCGAGAGGTTCATCTCCAACTTCTTCAATGGTTTTTCCATTACCCTAGATAAAAAAAAATTAAAATTTCAAAAAATAAGTTAAATTTGTATTCATATTTATGTAGTTAAAAGAAATAAAACGTAGTAAATAGAAATAATGCTAAGAACATTACAAGTAACATATTTTATAAAAGAGAAATAGCATGTGGAAGGTCTACGACGTAAATAATATACCTGTGGATGAACTCGAGGACAACATGGGTGGTGTTGTTTTGGACGATTTGCTGGTAATTGAAGTGTTTCTTGACTTGTCCGCCATTTTAGCTGTGCTCGTTGATACTTGTAGACTCTGCAATCAAGTCAGATGAGAAGAAAACGTACAGAAAAATATTCTATTTAAATTATTTATTTAGAGACCAGTCATGGCCAGGGGGATAAGTTTATGACTGTAACCTCGCCAGATTGTGAGTTCAGTCTACACTTAAGGTAATTATTTGTTTTAATGTTTTAATTTCTTTCCTATGGTGTCAAGGAAAACCGGGGCGTAGGGCTCTGCCAATCAACACGCAATGTGTCCAGAAATCCGCGGAAAGTGGGGAGCGGAGTGTTTTAAAAGTAGAGTCAAGACTAGACTAGAGAAAAAAAAATTTAGTGACAACTTACCTGATTTTTTTCGCCATTCTCCTTTTAAATCGTCTCCACAAATGCGCGACATACTTGACTATTTCAGCGTAGCACGTCGCCGGCTCACTATTGTTGGTCGACGATGCTAAAGTCGAAGACGACGTAAACCGCGCCCTTTCAGCTCGCATTCTTTCCATTTCACGTTTCTTTGTTTCACTGAATTGAGTCGCTATAACGACTAAGCAGAGGTTGATCATGAAAAATGATCCAATCTAGAAGAGAACATCATTATTCATTTTATATCAGGCCAGGTGAGGCCAGTTGTGGCGCAGGGGCACAGAGCTTGTCTGTGACAGGTTGGGTAGGTTCGATCCTCACTCGAGGAAAAGAAATATTTTATATTTATTTATTTATTTTACATTCTTTCACGCTGGTGTCCAGGCAAAGCGCGGCGTTGAGTTCCGCCACTCGATACGCAATGTTGGAAAGTGGGGAGCGGAGTGTCTTAGCACTAAGCTCTACCGCCGCCTATCCTTCTATGTGCGTGATATTGCGTGAAGCCAAAAACAATATATAAAAAAGTTTGTATTCTTATTGTTTGTAATAAAATTGAAAAATACAATATAAGAACATTGAATAAAAATTACCACTATTAGAAGAACAAAATAAATCCAGTCCCAAAAGCTGTGAGCGTCTTGTACGTAGTACATGATATCGGTCCAACCTTCCAGGGATATAACCTAAAATATGTAATGATTGTTATATTACAAAAAAGATAAAAAAAAAACTTATTTAATATTATTTTAAATTAGTATACAATACACTAGAGAAAAAAGTTATTTATTTTATACTGACCAAAAATATTGCGACCCAAGCCAGGCCGATGTTATCAAAAGATATGGTTCCTTGGAAGGGGTTTGGACCTCGTTGAGTGCAATTTGTGTAATATTGGTTCCAGTTGACACATGAGCTGTTAGTGGGCGTGTTGTAAGAGAATGCTTTCGCGGTTTCGTTACACACGAGAGGTCCATATCTGTATGGTGGAAAATCTCCACATAAATGCATCCCGCTGTCCTCCGGCGTCGTACAAATGTAGTCCAGCTCTTTTGAGAACTCATAATGGAACGAAATGCTGTATATAAAGAAAAAGTATACAGTATTTTTTTTTCATGATAATATTACAAAAAGGAATTGAAGTTAAATATTTATTTCTATTATGTATATTTAGCTGGTGTGTGGTTGTGTGTGATAATACTTTTGTACTTTTAATTATTTAGTAAGTTTAGAAAATACTGTTTATACAAATACATTTTTTCTGATCTTTTAGTTAAGAGATCTTTTAAAATTTAACACCAGCTCTTTGTGTTATATTTTATATAAGCATTACATTAATTGTATATATTAACAAAAACAGTGAGAATTATTATAAAATATATTAATACGTGACATATCTAATATATATTTTATTATTAATAAATAATATATGAGATCTACATAAAGCTCTACTATAACAGATAATGATACCAGAGGGAACAGTTATAATTCATGCAATTACTGGCACATTTAAGGTAGCATGCCGACAATGAAAGCGAAGAGGAGGGTCGAAGTGGTGAAAATAATTAGTTAACCCGTTTAATATTAGAGACGATAAAGGAATTCTGGGAGAGTCAGGTGAGCATTAGTGGATGGAGAAGATTAACATCAACGGCCTCTTGGTCATTATTCGTTAACGGCACGAGCTGAACATGAACGTTGCGAACCCAAATCATTTGGGTTTATGATACTTGTCCGTTTGATGACAGCCATAAGGCTTTTATTGTGGTTTTTTTCCTTTTTTACGAATACTCATGAATAACCAAAATATAAGAGTCATTTGACTTCATATTTTTAAATGTGGATTTATTGTATATGGTGTTATAATATAATTCTGTGTCATTTGTGATAGTTAATCATTCAAAAGTGGTGAATAATAAATTTAAACTGGGGTGTTGAGTGTCTCATAAAGTGCACGGATTCGAAAAAGTCGAAAACAGAAATAACACAAATAAAAATATATTTAGATTTAAAAAAATATACATAATACATTTTAAAATGTACAAAAACAAATTGAAAGAAACTGAAAGATCTAATCACATTTGTAAAGTTAAAGTAAAACAAATTGGCAGTT
>JBAIZZ010000258.1:361941-372450 GCA_037355905.1 Heliconius aoede
AGTTATACAGTCATGAAGCCAAATATGAAATAAATACCAGTCGTAGTGCAGGGGCACAATGAGTGACTGAAAGCGCGACGAGAAATGGGGAACGGAGTGTCTAAGTTCTCTCTACCTATACTGCCGTAGGATACAGCGTGACACTAAAAAAGTCAAATATTTAGCTTCATGCCCGATAAATATACTTGGATGATATATTAGTGTTATGTTATCATGTTATTTTTGTAACAATGTAATGTAACAGTTTCAACGACATCCAGAACTACATGATAAATCTAGTTTTGCAATATTTCCAGTAATTCGTCATGCTTGTACTCGAGCTGGGATCTCTCATTGACGGAATGCAATATTAACGTGAGTTAAGCTGTCCTGACCATGCGCGCTTATGATGTCGACAGTGAGAGAATGTCTGTACCAATAAATTATAATATTGAAAGACGTGGAGCAGCCCTGGATGTGCTTTTTGCGTGTAAAGCGTTAAATATTGCATGCAGTCAACATTAGCGATGGGACGTGCCTCTAAGACGAGCGCTGTCGAGCAAATTATACGAAATTTAATAAATCTCATTTCACTGCTATTTTATCCGCACTGTAGGAATCCCTGTAGTGTTACTGTCATATTTTATTTAATAAAGTTTCAAATATTCTGAATTTGTAAATATTCATCATCACAAAGATATTGCAAGATAATTCTTAATTATCAAATTCAAATTATAATATAATTAAACTGTATTCTGAGAGAAGCTTATAACATATAACGTGCAAACGATCCATTGACTTACTTAGGTCGCAGTACATTTGGTGGCAGCACCAGCTCACATCGCTGCCTCAATATTCCTTCCCAAAGTTGGACGCCAACAATACCAAATATGAAGAAAACGAAGAAACACAAGAGAAGAACATTACCCAGCATCGGTAATGTATCCAAGAGTAACATCACTAAGATACGCATGCCTGTAAAAAAAATATTATTATAATAACACCAATGTCATGTCATACTATAACTACTCAACCGATAATCGTGAAACTTTGTACACATGTTCTTGGAGATTTTAGAAAGGACACAATAATTTTTATTAATATAAAAATATATATTATTTTTCGGCTGTAATATGATAGTAAGTTTAAGTGAGCGAAGCCGCATTTGAGTCTCTAGTCTATATGTAATTTAGAACTCGCTTATGTAATTTAACAACCTAGATAGGTTTATACGTAGAATCGATAACTATAGAAATCAGTGTAGTCATTAGAAATAATGGGTTGTCGTGTCCCAGGAGGTTATTTGTACACATGAAATGTCACTAATATTAAATACCTAATTGCAAAATCCGCAAAATATAGTTCAAAAACAAAATTCAAAGGTTAAAGCAAAAAGTATTTAATTTATTTTAAATAATTAAGTTACAACTTCTAACTGTAAAGGGCTGTGGGTTCGATTGCCACTCAGTTGAGTTTCGCCACTCCACACGCCTTGTCTCGAAAATTTGGCTGGAAGGTGGTGGTGTGAGAGTGTTTTAACACTGGGTTTTCAGATTCCAGAAATATTGATTAGTTTATTCTAAAATTAAAAATAATTTCTTATAAAAAAGAAAATAAAAACACCCAGGTCGTAACCACACGCGCGTAAAGATACGTGACGTGCTAAATAAAGACTTCGCTGCCCCTCACATGTGTGAGCTTGGTCAAGAACAAACTTAATAAAACATAAACTGCGTCATAAATAATGTAATATTTTATAATTCTTTATTTGTTTTATTATACTACGTCCAAAGCAAGTTTGGAAATCTTAAGAAATTTTGAATCATATCTGTAAAATTTTTCTTTAAAAAATTAAAAAAATGTAAAATATAAAAAGGCTTCACGTTTTGTCCCATATGGCAAGGCGAATGAACCCACGCACGCACCGCCTAATTTTCGAGAAAATGCGTATTCAGTGGTGGAAATTATAGCATCCAGCAATTATTAGACTTTTACTAAAGCGAGGAATTAAAAAGTATAATCCTTCGTATGGTAATTGAACTCACTACTATCGCCGTTACACTCTAACGGTATGTATATCAAATAAGTGTTAACTTATGTCCAAAAAACGTGGCAAGGTTTAATTTGTGGTCCTCTGGCTATATCGTTCCTTCTCTCGGTTTCATTTCCATCCTTACTTTAAATATATCTCTATGTAATATATACATAATTATTATTATTTTGAACGTGTTTCACATACGTAATATTTTCATATTTTATTCGACAGACTCAATGTCACAGTTTAACTCGTTTCGTTCGCTCGAAATGAAAATAGTAAATAGTTCTTCGAGTAGGAATCGAACCCAAAGCCACTGCCTGCGGCGTTTACAGTCGCACGTTTGTACCTCGCACCACAACTTGCCTCAAGCAACATTATTAGTCCACATAATACAATTGTGTAGTGGACATGTAGTATAAATAGATAACATTAACTCTTCCAACAAAGGTAAGTTTCATTTGTGATAGGACTGAGACCGTCCCAGAAGGGGTTTTCACTAACTTTGGCGTACGTATCTACTCTGGAACTATATTTTACAACCTACTTAGTAACGTAATTTAAATAATTTCTTGTTTTCCTTTTGTAAAGTAGAACTATTATAACTATTATAGCAGCGATATAGTTAAATCAACCATTTACTAGCCTAAGGAAATATATATAATTAAATAAATTAAAATAAATCATATACGTAAAATACACATATATAATATATAAAAAATCCAACACGGTATAAAATAAAATCCACAACCATTTAAATAATTTTTAACATTAAAAACAAATTAGTATATTGGTTTGCCGTACGTGAATCATAATTTTATTGGAAGCATTAATTTAATTTTGCCGAGTGATTGCAGCGCTCATATATTTATATTTCACAAAAGAACAAATATAAAATCAATTAAAACTTTTTACGCAGATTAAACGATATCAATCTCGCCAGAGCTTTTGTAATTATATAATTAAATTTTTTGGCCCTATCTTATTTCAGATCTTTATCTGAGGCTTCTCTTATTCTCAGGATATCTTAGCGCGGGTGCACAAGTGTGCCACTGTAATCGCGACGGTTATGGGCTCGATTCCCACTCGGGAGTGCTGGGATGTGTTGAGTACCAGCAAAAATATCATTCTTTTCTTAATGTGGAATATAAAAAAAATCTTTCCTTGATGGTGGCAAAGGGAGAAGAAGAGTATGATATCTGTGCGTTCATTTCTCCCATATCTCTTAACACTAAATTAATTTTTGCAATCGATCTCTTAAAATTGAATTAATTTTTCATACATATAACATCATGATTTTAAGTTGCCTTAAGTTATTCATAATAATCATAATACTACTTAATTTTTTATTTAATTAAAATATAAACTATATTTGCATAAAAAACAATGTTTTAATAATGAACGGCCATATAATTGTACGGCACGAATGAAAGATTTTTTAATTATGATGAAGCATTGTTCCCTTCAAATGAAGTTTATAGTCGAGAGAAATATCCAGTGCGTGTGAACAAAGGGCCTGTGGAATCATTTTATTTGAACGATTGGTACGCAGTTCGTTTCCCTTAAATAATTTTCAATATATTTGTAGGAAAATTACAAAAAACATGTTACATGAATTGTTGTAAACGGTAGTTGAGAGTTCAATTTACATTCACCTCCAAAATGAGTGGAATTTAGAGAGAGTGATGTATCACTATTATATAACCTTCTATTTCCGAAGTATAACACTAACAAACATAATAGAAAAAATATATATTTCGAGACAGTGGTTCCCAAACTTGTTTAGAGGGTAACACGAAAATCTACTCGTAGAATGATCTAATATTCTCGGATCCACGTTACAGTGGATCCACTTGTTGCTCATCGATTCACCGCCCACGCTCTCAATTTTCTTCCGAGTTAATTTCTGTAAGTGCCTCGACAGGGATTTTCTTTAAAACCCGGCGAATTGGCCCTTTCGAGTAATCGCTATGTTTGTAAGCTCCTTAACTGTTCAACGGAAAGAGGGCATATTTGATTCGTTACTATGAGGCTGATGGAAAAAATGAGGTTATCGATTCAAGGCTTAATTTAATTATGTTTTAAAGATATTTGCGTATAATTGCAAACACGCTGGTTGTGGGTTTTATTTCTACCACCCGCTCTGGTAACAAGACGACGATATCTCGAAAATTGGGCAGAAAATGAAGAACCGAGGGTGCCTACGGCAGATGGACTACGGTACACAGTTTGAGGCATTTTTAAATATAATTCATGAAACTAAATAAATATTTTAATGTAAATTTTAATGCAATAGTGTAATTTGCAATAGTCACATACGATTTTCAAAATTGTAACTTAGAGATAGAAATTATGAAAGGCTGCCATATATTTTTTCACGTGCCAGCGCAAGCTTTATTATCCACAAAAACTTTGACACACAATAGAGTGATTTAAGATTATGGATTTTTTTATGTCCCATAAAAAAATATAACGCTATTTAATACACCGTATACTCACTAGGTATCCTATTGATAGCCCGCAAGGGTCGCAGCACCCGGAACGTCCTGATGGCCGATAGATTTATGTTTTTCACGTTCAAAGCGTATTCTAGTGCCCTGGAATGAGTTTAGGTTAGTAATTTATATAAATAGATATTATGAAAAGAAATAGATATTATGAAAAGAAAAGAAATATTTAAAGTAGCGGGATTTGTACCAACGCCTCTAGGAAACCAAGCCAAGCAGTCTGACCAACTAAGCTATACGTTCAGAAATGTGAACGTTTCAGGTGAAGAGAAAAAGTTAGGTTGTCTTAAAGGTATTTTTCTTTCCTAAGTGTGGAATAAAACTTTAAAAATGTAATTAAGAACATAAAGAAATCACTATATCTGCCTAAAGTATAGAAGAAAACAGGATTGAGAGACAAGAAGTTAGTTCTGTAACGGATTTAAAAAAATATAGAAAATGTGCTTACCCAGCCATAACAATAAAAAAATCTAGCCTATTCCATGAGTCGGCGAGGTATGTCCCATGTCCGTTGACCCCCATCGCCACCATCTTGATCGTCATTTCCAAGGTGAAAAATGCAAATATTATATCATCGAATACCTGGACAAAAATAAATACGTTTATTAGTTATTACTTAAAGTAGGTCATAGCTTTTTAGATGTAAGCGTGAAGCTGTTTTTTTACACCTTTTAATTTACTTTCAACTCATTATTGTGTTATTTCGCTTTTCGTTTAATTTATTAGATAGTATTGTTTAAAAGTTGGAATCCTTTGCCACATTTTATAAATCTTAATGTTCATTAAGGCTTAAATAAGTTTAGTTCTAATACACAAGTTTTGCATAATGCAAATTTCTTTTGCATAATGCAAAATTCGACCGGACGTATATTCTGAATATAGGATCTCGATGGGAATAAAATTGAAAGTCATCTCAATAGGTAGAGGGAAGAAGTAGGCAGAGGGAATCTTGTGGTATTTAAATATAATAAAAAAATATTTTAATAGTTCAATAGTAATACAAATAGTTGGTAAGACTCACCTGTAATATTTTGCACCTGTTTGTAACACACTGGTCGTCCACACACGGCTGGTACATGCCAAGCGTCACGCAGTTTAAAAGGATCACCAACATTGATATCCTCTCGAACCATGTATTTTTTAGTTAAGGAAATATTTATATATTATATATATATGTCGTTTACATTTTACATGTCTTTTATATGCTAATAAATCTGTCATAATAATTTTAATTTCATTTCACGCTGTATCCCGCACATAGCAGGATAGACAAACGTTACCTGGGAACCTACCGTTAAGACACTTTGTTCACCTTAAGCCACTTTCGTTAAAATATCCAATTAATATTACAAAAGAACCCGTTGATGTTTATTATAATACTCGTTGCCATAGCAACCTGTATGTCACTATAAATGCATAAAAGTATGTGTCAAATATATGATAGTGTCTGTTATACCAACTTATTTTATTATTTCTTTGTATCTTTTAAGCATTATTAAAGAAATATAAGTATTCTGCACTTTTTCTCTATACGAATATAAGCTATAACTGTACAAAAATCGTAAAAAAATGCGTCATCTATGAATACACAGATAAACTGAAATTCTCTAAAATGATCAAGACTCAAAGAAGCGCTTAATGTGAGTTAAAAGTAGCTTAACTAAATTAATTAACAATTTTACTGACAAAAGTTCAGCTTTTAATTTGTATAAGAACTTTATTAATGAGAGGTAAAAACTCCAGAGGACTTCAAAATCAAAATAATATTTGTGAAAAGACTGTTTGAATGGTGTCATTTCAACATTCAATGGTCATTTCTATATGTTGCTTTCTTATATCACATATTAAAACACATACATATCTTATTAGAAGTTAAGTTATTGTTAACTTTTTAGTTAATTTTATTAATAAATAATAAAAATTGTTGTTCTTACAAAAGGGTTTTTCTTTAATTTTTTTTTTTGGGTTTTTGTTAGTAAATTATTTTTCAGATTCACGCTGTATCTCGCCATTCCATTTCCCACTTTCGACAGTCTTATTGAGGTATTGTGTGTTGGGTGGCGAAAGTCAACGCCGCGCTCCTCCTTGTCGCCAGATGGAAAAAATGAAAATGTTAAATATTTTATCTTTACTCGGGCAACCGAGTGTGAGTCGAAGCTTCAACCATTGCGTTTACATACTTGTGTCGCTGTACCACTGTCAATAAATTCTAATTAAATCCAATAATATAAGCATCTTATAGTATACCTATCTTATAGGTACAGTGTATCTTATCAAATATTTACACTGCACGGGAATTGAACTTATAATTTAATACACTTTCCCACAATCTGATAAAATTTCTGTTCATATTACGCTATAGATTTTTCGGCAATAATCTCTCGAAAGGGCAATTACGCTTATAGCAAAATTATATTATAAAAAATTTCCTAACTTAACCAAAATGTAGATCGCCCTAGGGAGAAAGGAATAAAACTTTGAGGTAAAAGGTCCGAGCCGCGTAGAAATTGATAATGAATGCCGAAAATGTGAGGAAAACAAAGGCTATTTCTATTCATAAAAAGTTACGAAATTGAAAACAAAGAAAAAAATTGTATATGTGTTTTACATAATTTCAGTTCTGCACAATTTAACGATGTCTTTTAAGCTTTTCGCTTTTTTATATAATATATATTTTTGGTGTTCACATTATTTTAATGATTCAGACGAAGAAGTCGTAAAAAATGAATGAACAAAGCACCCTCATTTGTTTGACGGTTTTATTTAAAATAACAATTAACTTGTGTAATTCAATATAAGGATGTTAAACCTTTTTAGCTTTATACACATACCTACATTGTGATATTTAATATATTTTTATCATCGATCTTATGAAAGACAGTAATTATAGATACTGTTGTTTGTCCCGTCCTCCCATAGCGATAAATATTTGCTCAAACAAAAATAAATTTACGAGACTTTTCTCCCCTTGGTTAGATGACGACATAATAAAAATAAACTTCATGCTACAGCAAAATTCTTATAATGATAATTGTCATCCAATTTTTCGTTTATATGCAGATTCAAAGAATATTCTA
Source organism: Heliconius aoede (assembly GCA_037355905.1). Taxonomy (NCBI): domain Eukaryota; kingdom Metazoa; phylum Arthropoda; class Insecta; order Lepidoptera; family Nymphalidae; genus Heliconius; species Heliconius aoede. The sequence goes on from JBAIZZ010000258.1 coordinate 369,540, forward strand.
TATTATTTTTTAGCTTCACGATCTACCCGCACATGACAGGCAGAGGGAACCTAGGAACCTAGTGTCTTAACACTAGGTTCCCTACTTTCTGCCAAGTTGTGGTTTGTCAAGAGTAGCGAAATTCAACACCGCGCTTTGCGTCGTTACCAGGGCTAGGAAATTAAAATATTCAGTATTTCGGTATGGAATCGAACCCACAAACTATTGCGTTTACAATCGCACGTTTGAGCCATATATAATTATAAGAATATTCACAGAGTACTTATAAAGAAAATGTCAATAAAGTTACAATTTTTTTATTCAATCAAATGTGAAAGATAACGAATCTAAAACTCAAATATTTCAACTTTATCCATTAAAATAATATATACATATTACTTTTATAACATTCTACGTACGGTCGTAGCTTCCTGTGAAGTCATTAGTAATGTATTTGTAGATATTAATACTCGATGTAAATTTTAAATTTTTAAATTTAAATTTGATAGTGTGTCTATTTTATCTTTTTTTTTATAGAAACCATTCAATACGCAATTCGATTAGAATTCGCCACAAAGTGGCGAACGGAGTGTCCTAACACGAGGTTTTCTCTACCTATCCAACTATGTGCAGGATATAGATTAAAAAAAAAAACATTAAAGCAATTATTATTACAAATTTAAATCGCTTCTTTGTCAAAATACTTTACACTCGTCTACCGTTAACAACTACCGTGACTATCGGTAAAAAACATTTATCAAACACCAAATAATCCGACGTGAGTCGTTGAAAATCGTAACTCTATCCGGTACAACGAAATCCTAATTAAGCTGAGCTCAGTAATTGATGCACATCGATAATAGATAATGAAATATTGATATAAACATACACAGTGAATATTCAATCTAAGTTTTGAATGATTATTATTATTTAATAAATCAGCTTCACGCTGTATCCCGCACACAGCAGGGTAGGCAGAAGGAACCTCGTGTTAATCACTCTGCCCCCCACTCTCCGCCGAATTCTGCAGGCATTGCGCCATAATTACACCAGAATAAATAAAGAAAATCAATCATTTTACACATACACATACGTATTTATTTCTTTAAAATAATATTGTAAAAACAAAGTACTCGTATAAAACGAGAAATCGTTACCGTTTTATTAAAAATGATATTGCATTACTTTATATTAAGGTTTATTGCCGAATGAAATTGTAAATTGTTCCTTACTTTTTTTAACAGTATCTCATTTCATTTGTCAATTCAAAGAGACTTGAACACGAAAATTTATGTTTCTATTTAATTTGTATATATCAAATTATATTGCCGAGGTCATCGTGGAGCAATGAGAAACCGCATGGTTGTAATCACGATGATTGTGAGTTCAATTTCTTGGAGAGACAAAATGCGGTGTTGTGTTACGCCACTCAACACGCATGTCGAATTCGAAGCAGTTAACGTATCACATTTATTTATTCTGGTTACTTTGCTATATGCGGGACTAGGCGTAAAGCTCAAAAACGCTCTTTTATTGAAGGTTTATTTTTATAATATATCGTCTATCCTGACTACGAACTTAAGCCTTATTATAAGTTAGTCAGGAAAACTAGTGCGGGATTTTATGATGAAGATAATGCAACTGTCAAAAAGTTATTAGATTTCATGTAGAGCCAAGTTTCTCATTCCATATACGAGTACAAGCTCTAACTTTACAAACTCTAGCTTTGCCGTTTCGTTACAACAAGGAATATTTGAATAGAATAGAAAACAATTAATTGTACAACAAACAAGATATAGGGCGAAAAAAAAATTAAAAAATCCGTTATTTAGTGATGGCACTAACAAAGAATTTCGTGAAATTCCCGGAACATCGGGACGTGAGTGTCTTAAGATCTAGATTCCCACTGCCTATCCCGTTATAAGCGGGATACAAAGTGAAACTAAAAAAAGTATACTACGCACTATCCTTTTTATTTCGATTACCTCCAATTTCCTATTTATTTCGATTTTCCTAGTAAAACGGTAGTTATGTTAGGTATAGCACCGGACAGTAGCGCCGACATTGAGCCGGACCGGCTCCATTCGCCTATAAAACAGTCGTTAAAAGACCGTGGCCACGTTTACCTAACGTATACTCAGTCGCATCCCATACAAGCTGCCGTCTGTACATTTAATGTGTCACGCTTTGTAGCATTGAAACAAGAATACTTAACTGATTTAGACATATTCATAGAAATATGCAGTAAATATACGTTGTTGATTAATTTTTGTAATAGTCTAAGAAAAGATAGCTATCGTTATACAGCGGCATAGCGTCTCGTTATAATTAAAATGGTTGTGGGTTCGGTTCCCACTCGTGGAAATACATCATCTTCATTTTGTAGGAATCTTAACTTGACTGTCAGTTGACACGCTATATATCAACCGGAGAGAATTGGAGAACTGAGTTAACACTAACACATTCCCTCTGCTTACAATGGGGATATGAGGATAAGGAGAAGAATTAGAATCCTGGTTATAGTACATGTATATTCGGTATTCTAAAAGCTAAAAAAACAATAATTTGTGTAACAACAATAATAAAATATTGAACGACAAAACGATTTAATTATGTTACATAATTATATTATGAAAAGCGTGAAGCATAAATCATTTACAAATTATGAAACAGTGTAACCACGATAAAAAAAAGCACTTAATCATACAATTTTTTTCTAATACAAACATTAAATGGGCAGTTTAATAATAGTTTCCAGTGCTATGCGAATAATGTAAGGTGCATGCAGCACGCGACCCTGATAACATGCTTATATAAAATGTCTAAGTTCAATTAACGATTTTTAAAATATTTATTATACTAATACCAACCGGATTTTGAAAAGTTTCCAAATTATTGTTATGACGGAAGTTTACGTCTCGTGTGGGTTAGA
>JBAIZZ010000258.1:372822-497391 GCA_037355905.1 Heliconius aoede
TTCCAAATTATTGTTATGACGGAAGTTTACGTCTCGTGTGGGTTAGAATATACACGAGCTGGTGTTTCTCGGATGGTTCAGCTCGCACTGTTCTGCCCGGACACACGCAATTTTATAGCACGGTAAAAATATATATATTACTCGCTATGGATTCATTAAAATCCTTTTAAAATATAAAATTACACTCACTCGTACAAATGTAAATGCTGCTGCTGTACAAATGTATTTTTATATTTAAAATATGTTTTTAAAATAATGGCTTATAGTTTCATTTTGAAGGTTTGAGCAGGTAAGCAGCAAAAAAAAAAATTAAAATTAATTTTGAGCTTACAATTGAAAAGCACCATTGTATTTAGTTAATGATATGTTATACTGTGTTTTTTCATCAATATATAAATAAATGATTGCCTGTTTAAATATATTAAGTGGCGTAGCTCACCACCGAATTTAAAACAATAAGATCAGGCATATAACACATTTAACATATACATATATACACACACTTATATATATATATATCTTATGATATGCAAACAATGCAGCTATTTATGCTGCAATGTTGTTTCATTCATGCGCTACGTATAGGTGTTTCTATAACTTAGGATGTTATAGGTTTACCTAACTTCTATGTAGATCATTTAAAACAAATCTAAAACTAAATTTAATAGCAACTCTTTAGAGCGTGTCAGAGAGTCTCAATAGTATGGTGACACAGATGATATAAATTTCTACCACTTTTTTTTCAGCTTCACGTTCTGTTCCGCATATAGCAGGTTCCGGATAGGCAAGAGCTTAGAGACACCCCTCTCCTCATTTTATAACAGAATATTAACATGAAATTTAAATGAAAAATCAAAACATATAAAAAAAAGTATACAATATATATTATATTGTAAATTAAAATATCTAATAGTTACAAAAACAAGTTAAGAAATGAAGCACTTTATCTGAGCCATTGAAAACGAGTGGCAATCCATCAAGAACGTGCCGGTAACGAATTAGGTTAGATTAATTAACTGCTAAGTTGATAACGTTGACTGAGTTACCTAGGAATCGGTTAAAGCATGCAACTAAAAATAAAATTGTGTAAAAAATTACTAAACTGTAAATTTGATGTAAAAAAATTGAGAGTATTTTCTTTTCATATATTATATAACTTCATAATGACAGCGAAGAATAATTTAGTGGAGAATCTATGGGCAAGTCAACCTTGGGTTCCTGCTAGCAGACCACCTCTGTCTAGAGCACTTAGTTAAGTAACGAATTAACAATAATAAGGAACGTCATTCCCTTGATATATAAATATTATGCTCATCTTGAATAACGTGGGCGTACATTGTCGTGACAGCATTAAAAGATTATTCCAAAGTATAAAGCAGCATTGAATTAATGAGAAGGTTTTAATTTACTCTGCGGGTCGTTAGATCGTTCATTAGGCTTTTTCTTTGTTCAATCTCGAAACAGTCCCAAATTTCATGGACCGGGACACACTGGTACATATTAAAGTAGTCTGTGCTACAGTTGAAGAAAGATAAAAGTCTGCCTAGTTATTTTTTCACGGCTGTAACGAGAAAAGATCCGTAGATGTGCGTAGATTTCCACAGGTCATTAGAGAAAAGAGGGTAAACAAAAGGCTGACGGCCATAATTTTTTCAATACCAAATTTTTTTTTTTTTTTTTACGATATCAGTTATCGGGCTTGGATATCCGAACATAAGAATTCCATTTAGTTACTAATAGTTGAATAGTACACCTACTCAAGTATTTAAAGTGTATGACTGACCTTACTCAATGATTGAAATTTACCTAGTTTGTTTTTATATTTTTTCCACCAACAAAATAAATAAGTGCCAGTACTGTGGGACTCGTCAATCTTAATTTCCCAACAGATATGAGATGCCACAGGATCACCATCCTGCAGCATCCTGCGTATTCACTGCGTAATCAAGGCTATTAGGATATTTCTCGTAAACTTACAATCGGGAAATTTGGCAGGATGAGAGAACTTGCAGTATAAATAATGTTAGTTTATTTCATACAAAATAACGTCTGTCAACTTTTTAAAATCCTGAAATTGGTATGGCACCCTCGGTGGACGAGTCCGACTGGTGCTTCACCTTTTATTATATTTTTCAAGCAATAAAAAACGTTATTCTGTTCTAAAACCAGTATTAGTTTACACGAAAATATTATAAATATTGTAAGAATACAAGATATACGTACATGTAAAGTAAATTAAGCAATTAGACATAGAACGCGTCGTTGACAAGAGTTGTTCCTCCACGTATAGTAATTAACGTTACAGCTAGTTTAGCGATGCCAAATTACATTGTACATCGGACGACGGACAGACGGACGTTGGGCGAGGGCAGAATTTAGGATAGATATTATCTTAGTAAGCAAGTAAATATATATTATATATATATTACTTATTGCAAAAAAAAAATTAAATTAATATATATTAAAGTCAAGTATGCGGACATATGGACATGATTAATAACAATTGAATTAATTTAAAACAATTACTTGGCGAAGTTATAAACCATTTCAATAAATATAAGCCTTTGTGTGCGTAGCTTAAGCTTTCAAAAGGTTGTGTTCCAGCAGAGCTTTTGTTCTCCGGCGATTGCTATGTTTGCATTGTTTAACTATACAAGGCCTTTCTTTGAAGGCTTTATATATTTAAATCTCAAGAAGGCTAAGTCCTTTTTGATTGTGGAACACGTTTGAATTTAATGAGTTTGAAGGAATGTTAGTCTACCTTAACCTTTATACGAAATTTTCAATGACAGTCGCAGAAGACTCTTGATAGTCTTGAATAATATATTTAAAAAGGCTACATCGCCTTAATGTAGGGGGGATGAATTTGTGTAAGAGCTTTTTTAAAATAAAAAAAAATTAAATACAAAACACGCTCTTAAGAATTTATTGGAGTTACTTAAATTAGTTTTATTTTCACGTTATAGACAAAGCACGGCGTTGAGTCACGCAACACAGAACATCTCGCAGAATTGGATCGCCGCTGCTATACGGAATTTATTATCTTAAGTACTCCTTATTCAAAGCGCTCTACTATTGTTGAGCGACGAGAAACTTGAGGCGAATGAAAGTAATTAAATCTCTGAAGAGAGCTTTATAATATAGAACATGATCTTGACCAGAGGATGTCTTTTGTTTGACATCAAAAGACAGCTAAGGTCTGTTCAAAGTTCTTATAGCTTTTATTTGTGTATTCGATATATTTTTTATTAGAACAAAAATAAAAGATTACATTTATCTTAGATAAATATATGCGCATATATTTACTATGTATTTCTTCAAATATTAATATATAATATAATATTTATTCAGGGGTATCTGTGCAGATGTGCTTGAATAAATAAGAATAATAATAATAAATTATATTAAAAACTGTCGTGACGCAGCGGCACAAGGTGTGATCGTAACGCGATGGTTGTGGGTTCGATCCCCACTCGAGTTACATTTATGTTTTCATTTCTTCGCTCTAGTGTCGAGGCAAAGAGCGGCGTTAAGTTCCGCCACTGAATACGCAATGCCTCCAAGAATCGGCAGTAAGGTAAGGAAACGGAGTGTCTTAACACTAGGTTCCTCTTGCCTACCCTGCTGAGTGCGGGATAAAGCGTGAAGCTGAAATATATATATATAAAGTGAGTAAGTTATTCCGTATTAGCAGTAGGTTCCCTCTGCCTATTCTGCTATATGTGGAATATAGCGTGAACCTGTTTGTCATATTCACACGGAGAAATGTATAAAAAGAAAAATAATGAGTCTTCTGGGTACATAGAATATAAAGTATCAGCGTAACATAGTTAACATTTGTCTGTAGTCAGCCTAAATTGATTTTATAAGAAGTATGTCTGTCCTCAAGAGCGGTTCAGTCTTTGATTTCAAGTCATCGACCGTTCTTTAGTATTTCCCTCTATAGAAATGTTCTGTCATCTTGAAAAAGATATTTTCAAATGAAAAACTGAAAGTAAATACCAGTATACTGGCATTCATTTTATTCAAATGCTAAATTTTACTTCATTCGTCTCCCATTTGGACAATAATGATATGATTTCTTGTAAATAATAGAAATGAGTGTTATTGATTACGTTTATTATGGAAATAAATGGCCACTGAACACGCGATAACTCCAGAATTCTACGGAAAATGGAGAATAGAGTCTCCTTCTGCCCGCTTTGGAAAAAGCTTGAATCTAAAGAAAACTGAATCTTTAAATAAGCTTTTATTGCATCACATTTATAAAACAACATAAAACTGAACACTAGTGTACGAGATTTAAATAGAAACTTTCTACGGCAATAAATTACAGTCATGTGCGTGCAGTGTTTGATGCTGCGGATGACATATTGCCGCATATTAAGAACTTAATAAGCATAAAAGGGATAGACAGTTAATGTGAAGAAATTATTACATTTTTTTCATAGTGCGTATTAGATTACGTTACTTTAGAAGCTTGATTTTTCCACAGTTCGCAGGGACAGTAGACCTTAGTATTTGACACAAATTTCAGTCTGAAGGTATCACGTGTTCCTGAGAAAATGGATCTTGATAAACAGACGGACAATAAAGTGATCCTATAAGGTTTTCGTTTTTTCCTTTCGAGGTACGCTGTAAGGCTGTACTTATAAAATCCTCCTTATAAAATCCAACCACTTCTATTCTTTTAATCTTTTAGAAATTGTTTATATTTCGATGCAGTTGTCTGAGCGTTCTTTAAATACTCTAACGGGAGCGTACAATGTTCGAAATAACACGGCTATAAAGTACGAGACAACATAGTCGGTCATTTTCGAAAATTATATAGATTGTAATAATTGTACTTATTCAGGAAAAACTTATTTCTAGTAATTATTGATGAAAAATTATAGTTCCATATATTTGTTTATTTTTTGGTTAGTTTTTTTGTTTTATACTGTATCCCGCAAATTAAATCAGGTAACACAGAGGTTACGTGCATTGTGAAAACAATTTAACTATAATTATTCTCTCGAGTGGAGATCAAACCCACAACCGTAACACTCATTCCCACAGCTGCTCAAATTTTTTTTTTATTTATAAATTTTATTTCAGAGATGTATTACATTGCCTAACCGCAATCACTTCAAAATTAAAATTTAGCCTGTCGTAATATTATTTATCGTATATTCGTTCACAGGTCCGGCTATAAATTTACCCTAACAATACACCAAATGACTTTTTTTTTTAAACTGCCGTTTTATAATATGTTAATTGAATTTTAAATACAGAACAAACGTGTTTCATACGAGATAATCCGTTAATTGTGTCATAATTAAAACATAATTAAGTGATTTTATGCTTATTACTGAAGTTCAATTATAATTTAATTATATATATATTTTTAATTACTCATGAACATGCGTAACTAAGTAAATAATCAAATATAATAAATAATATTGTTATATTTTTTTATACTATTATAATTTATTTGCACGACGTCGAGTTCTGCTACTCAACACGCAATACTTCCATATATAAGACACAAAGTGGGGAAGTGGGGAAATGGGGATGGGAAGTATCTTAATGGGAATGTATTTCATTCAATTCAATATCATTCATTCAATATTAAAGTATTTTTTTATATTAAGTTTCCATGTTAACTTTGCATAGTTCTCTACGTACGACACACAATACAGACAGAAGCTTAAAAAAATTGCTATTTAAGTGCTTTGGGTTCAAACTTTTTTTTGTATCTGAATGCATACGGTCGCCTAATATATTTTTTTACGTTTTAGGGTGTATCCCACATGTAGCAAGTACAGTAGTCCGAAGAAACTTAGTGCTCAGACATTCCACCCCCCATTTTTTGTCAAATTTAGGAGACATCGCATGTTGAGTGGCGGAACTTAACGCTGTGTTTTGCCTCGACAACAGAGCGAAGGAACGAACATAATAAATATTTCATTTCCTCAAAAGGCTGGTCGTGGCGCAGTGGTACAAATTGTGCTGCACAATCGACTGGTTGCGGGTTCGATTCCCACTCGAGGAAAGAAAATATTTATTTATGTTTTCATTTCTTCGCTCTGGTAAAGTCAGCCGTGTGGTCCCGGCTTAGAATAGGATCACCCTGGTACTGTCGGTGTCGTAAGAGGCGACTAAAGTACGTGTGGAAGAGTCACGTCGCGCCAGTAATGGCAACACGCATGGGCAGACTCGACCGGATTTAATACCACCCCCGGCATCTTAAGCCGGCGTGAAGTAGTGGCCCTTGCCACTGCGTTTCGCATTAGGTAATGCCGGGCCCCGGTGCCCTTCATCTCCACCTTAAAGGCTGGCAACGCACCTGTGGCTCCTCTGGTGTTGCATGGGGTCGTGGGCGGCGGTGATCACTTACCATCAGGTGACCCGAACGCTCGTTTGCCTTGTCCTCTCCCATAAAAAAAAAAAAAAAAAAAAAAAGGAAATCGAACCAACAACTTTCAAATAATATAACTGTAAATTTTAGTATTTCTCACTATATCACGGAAAAGTATTAACATTTCTATTGCATTATAATATATCACAACAGAGAAGCACGGGGCAAAATGCTGATAAATTGTCTTAAGGATAGATTTTGTGGTCCAGATTTTGTCCACACCTTTGTGACCTTTAACTTTAAGGAGCAAACAATAAAAAAAATATTTATAAAAATGTTTTAAACTACCCACCATTTAAAAAAAATATATACATGACGTAGATATTTAGGGTTAATGTACTAGGGCAGATATTGTCAAATAAATTGTTAGCCTTTTGGATTATGATTAACAGGACATTAAAAACTTTTGGAAAAAATTTACAGAGAGAAAAAATTAAAAACAAATCTTAGAACGTAGCATACTATTTTAATTAAGTAAAATTTCACAGCAGGACTTTTCGATACGAGAATAACTTAATTTCTATAAAAACTTGGAAAAGATCGCTTTCTCTGGCAACTTGCTAGTTGTTTTACATTTTCAAAAGCTATAACAGTGGTAGTATTAAACTTTATAGTTAAAAAGTAGAGTAAAATACTTTACTTTTAAAGAGCAATTACGCAAAGTAATGTAAAAGAGTTGAGTCTTCGAATAAAAATTTAAAAAATCTACTTCTATGACGTAATATATAATAAGTTTTTATTAATCTTCATCTGTAATTTTCTTGCAGCTACGTCCCGCGTTTTACGTGGTAGGCATTACAGGGTAGGCATAGAGAGCTTACTGGTACAATACTCCGATCTCCTCTTTCTAGGGAATTCTTTAGGTATAGCATGTTGAGTGGCGGAAATCAACGCCGTGCTTTGCCTCGACTCCAGAGCGAAGATTTAAAATATTAACTATTGGATTCCCCCGAGTGGGAACCGAATCCACAACCTGTCGAGTAACAGTCACACGCTTATGCGCAAGCGCCACGACTGGCCTCAAAAAATAAACATCTAATAGTAAGTTACTTATGTAATACAGTAAATTCGTTTTATTAACCTTCATCTGTCAAATCGTACTAAAATAGTTGAGAATAAATAATTTTAAATGATCTTCCCGACTGTAACCCAAATGTAGCGTACATCTGATGTCAAGGCGAACCCGAGGCCGGAAGTGATATCATATTGTAAACTAGCTTTCAGATGTTTTGAAAGTCATTGGCACGCTGGAGTCGTAATATTTTCTATTTATAATATTCGTGTATGATTTTAATGAAGTGGAAATTATTAGGGTTTTAGGGACTTTGTGTTTGATATTTATTATTAAATTAATTGGCTCGTGGTAATGTATGAGACGTTTTCGTTGTTATAAGAAAATGTATAAGCATTTAGTAGCTTTTAAGTCAATAAGTGAATAACACTTTTAAACAAGTTTAATTTTTATTAGGCTTTTCAAGTGTATTATCTTTTATTAGATTTTAAGATTTAAACTTCTATATATATAGGCTATGGGTACATATTATACGCATAAGAATATCGTGTGAAGATGTAATCTACTTTTTGTTTGATTTAGAGACATCGTGTGGTGAGTGGCGGAAGTTATTACCTCCATGTAAGTGTTGTTGAATTTCTAACCAGTACCAAAGAAAATATATAGTATATTGAGCGATAAAAGTATTTTGTGTATATTATTATATATTACTTCACTAAGGATGTTATGCGCTGTGAACAGTGTAAGCGCTTGTTTTTACTTATTTGGATATATGCCAAATATCATGCTAAGTACATTATAAATTATTTAGATTTTTAGTTCATGTTAAAATATTATTAAACTGATATATTTTTACGTTATTCGTGTTTCTTTAAAGGAAATGTATACTGTTGATCTCGCTAAATTTTAGATTTGATTTAAATATAAAATTTGTTACTGGCCATAGAATAATTAATATTTATTAATACGGTAACATTTATTTTCTTAGGTCAAAATAAAATTTATTCCAAATAAGAGAATAAGGTTACAAGCTTCATTTTTTTAACATCAAATATTAACTACCGGTCCAGCTGGTAAATAATCCAATGCATGCAGAGCGAACCTAGTTTTCGTTTATATTCGAGCTATGGTACTGAGAATGGAATACGACTCTATATTTGCTACCCGTAGCGATAAATGGTAATATTTCTAGTGGAGATCGACCGAATCATATCGGTTTTGTAATAACAAACAGAAGCAGATACCGCACTTTAACGTGAAATAATATTTTTGAACGGATATTAAATTATATATATGTATAATTTTATATATGAATAACTTTTTAAAATTTATTTCACCATATATATTGACAGCTGTATACAGAATTAGTCGGCGTTTTAATAAATATTATCAGTGCATTGTCTTCCAAGATGCTACTAAGATGTTTCCGGTGAAATATTCAATATAATATATATTGGATTTGGACATATGCCAGTAATAACTTCGTAGCGTTAAAGCCTACAAGATTGAAAATTAAATTACTCGTGTAAATCAATCAAACAGTTAATATATACTTTGTGTATAGATATTACTAAATAGAAAAAGAATATATGTAAAGAAAGAAACGAAATACTCATCGAGGAAAACACACAGATACCGTTATAAGTAAATATTATTTTTTAGAAAGAGGAAATATTCAGAGTGGTGAACATCGCATTAGCATTTACGTAGTTTAAGATGCCTTTGTAATCCATTTGACTGAGAATACACGTATAAAGAAAATTTATACGGATAGAACAAGGATAACATGCCATTTACTTGTTTATACGTTCCAGTAATGTTTCTTAGAATAATAAAAATACTTGTTAGTATGTTTGTAAGTGGAATAGTCGAATACCGTTTGATTATGATCAATGGTTGCGGGTTCAATTACTATTCGTAGAAATAAATTTATTTCATTTGCTAGCTCTTCCAATACATATCTTTGAGTAACATACATAACAAGCAATGTCTTGTATAAAGGGATAATAAAATGGAGAAAGGAGTGAATTAAACTTGAATTTTAAAAAATAGACAAGATAATAAAATAAAGAAAGAATGACATAACTTAAAGATGGTCCATACTTAACCATATAAATTCGATCTTGAAAAATAAAAAATTAGAGAAACATTCAAGAGCGTTCGATTCAGTGAAGTAGGACAAGAATGATATAAAGTATCTTCTATTGTTGGCAGTAAGAACACTCCAATTACATTGTTCATTGTATTTTCTTCGATATTTCATCTATTCTATTTTATTTCCAAGATATACTACGTACTAATTACTAGGATCCACCGCACGCTGTGCACGGCGGGTGCAAAAAAAAAAGTTCTGACAATTAAGAAAATAATTGCAAATTTATAAATATAATTAATTTCATACAACATGATCAGTGTCAAACCCTCGATGGGCGAGTTTGTTCCGTTCAAGTTCACAATCATATTAGAGTTTACAATTACCTTCATATTCATAACTTATTTGTCGCTATGTTGTTTTTTTTAATGTAACGCTAACGCTAAAACTTTTAACGCCTCTGGGAAACAGTTTCTAAGTTAGTGAGTCTATTTTATACTGTTATCATAAGTAGATTAATTTACTAATAACTTATAATATTACTGTTGTATCTCAATCAAACGGTTCAGCATTTTGTTAAAACTTTCATCTTGGATATAAGCCAATGCGCGTTTGTTTATTTATTATTACAATTTTATAGAGCTAGCAGATGTGTAAAAATAAAATACGAGATAAATCATCTCTAACGTGTTCAGAATGCCATTGTTGCCGAGCAAATGGTGGTAAAGTGTAACAGAATTTAGGTCAAATTACTACTGTCAAATACCTGTGTCGTGTAAAATGTAACTTTACTACATAAAATTAAAAAATAACTTATAGTAAAAGTAAAGAATCAGAGTAAAAAGATCAGAGAAGTTCTACTAGTAAAAGTAGAAGGTCGAATCTAGTAGTGGCGCAGGGTTGTAAATTTGATTCCCAATCAAGGCAATGAAATATTTAATATTTTCATTTCTCTGGTAACGAAACAAATTGTGACGTGTTTTGAGACACTAGGTTCCTAGGCTCTTTCTCTGCCTACCCTGCTATGCACGGGGTACATAAACATAAAAAGCTTAAATAACATTAAAAAGCTGTTAAAAATATGAAGCAAATATGTATACATATTACGTATACGTTCTTTAAAAGGTAAACATTAAATCAAAATCGTTTCCTGTTGATGTAGCGCACATCAAAGGTTGATAATTAAATTCTTTGTGTACTCATTATCCGTATATATTTAGACATTTTTGATCGGCATTAAATTAACAACCTTTGATAACAACATTTTATATTATTATTTTTTATTAATATATTTATATATACATGAAGGGCCAGTCGTGGCGCTGGGACAAAGTTAAAATGGGACAAGTTTTTAGATCGATTCCTATTCCAGAAAATTTAATATTGAATATTTTCCTTATTTCTGCGTTTAGTTCTGCTACTAAACATGCAATACTTCCAGAATTCGGGGGAACGCGGGCAATGGAGTATTATGACACTAGGCTCCTTGTGCGTATCCTTTTGAATACGGGATACAGCGTGAAGCTACAAAAATACCCACTTAAATTTTCTATATAATGTATAAAATATCACTCTAGATTTAAAAAAAAGTTATAAATATATTATAATATCACATATAATATGAAACCATTATACTTGTAAAACCTCTAATTATTATGTCTTGCAGTGGAGCAATCATAACTTGTTGATAAAACTGTTCCCATTTGCCATAGCCAACTGCTGAAGTATTCAAATATATAATAAAGTTAAGTTATGTTGGATTTCATAAAAATATATATTGCACCTACATATTTAGGTCACAATCTGTCCATTTTTAATATATCAACTATAACAGTATTTTTTTGAAATTTCATTTTTTTTCTATTTTGCATATAGCGGGTTAGGTCAGTGAATTATCGTGAAGCTGTAAAAAAAAAAGGAACTATTATCTTGTCAGTTTCTTACCATGCCTGCGATAGAATATATTTATTATGTGTGGGCTGGGCCAGATAGTCTTTTCATTTCAAAAATATATATATATATATATTACAGCACATTTTTTTTTCATATATGAATAATTAAAATGTTAACCTAAAAGTTGTATACAAATGGGCGAATTTAGGTCAGATTTTTTATATGTTTTTCACTTATACCGTAGCTACGGAACTACGAAAATTGTAGCAGCATTGTTATCTCCGTAGAACGATCTTAGTGGCTATTGTTCTACTAATTGTTGCCCCACAAGTCGGCACGCTCGGGTAGAGGCGAGGGTAGGCTGTTTTGTTATAGCCGATACAGCCAAATGAATATTTTTGATTGCAGTTTGTCTATATCAATCATAGAATAGAAGCACTCTTGTATAGAATTGTTTTTGTACTGAATATTGTTGAAAAATTGCTTTTTTTAGATATAAATTTACAGATTTTCTTATATTATATATAATTGAAATGGAGAGTATAATATACACATATCTGAAAATCTTTTTGATATATTTGTTTTTTAACGTTTAACAATTTATTGATTAGATATTATTAAAAAATTCTACCAAAACTGACAAAATATCAAATAACTTGCAGTGCAGCAAAATCGATTCAAAATGCTTATATTATCTTTTGACTTAAAAGCTGTATTTTATATATTATATTATATTATAGACTTATATTATATATATTATCATCTTGACACGTCCATGCGATCTCGAAATAAATAGTCTTGACAGACGGACAATA
The DNA here is from genome assembly GCA_037355905.1 of Heliconius aoede. Lineage (NCBI taxonomy): Eukaryota > Metazoa > Arthropoda > Insecta > Lepidoptera > Nymphalidae > Heliconius > Heliconius aoede. Next base: position 385,035 of record JBAIZZ010000258.1, read on the forward strand.
AAAATTTATATCTATTATATGTTGTATATTTTAAAACAAAATTTACTTTCCTTGGATCCAACCTCAGTTCACACAAAAGCCTACGGTGAGTCTTTTACTGTGAAATCTGCGGTCCCTTGGAATAGATTCCCGCATGAACTACGCCAGTCTAAGTCCGTTCACATTTTCAAGCGTCGGGTATATATATATATATATATATATATATATATATATTGTATATTATTGTAACTGTAATATGTGTATATATATATGTATAGTATATATATAATTATACATATAGCTGTTCATGTAAGTTACTGTGTAATATAAGATGTAAGTAAGTTTATTATATTAAACATATCATAATTTGGTGCAATAAAGTATTAAATAAATAATTAAAAAGAACAAGTGATCCTATAAGTGGTTCCGTTCTTACCTATCGAGGTGCGGAACTCGTAAATAAAACAAGATTTTCAAAAGGATATACCTACAGACGTACGAAGAATATATATTTTTTAAAAATTATATTTGCCTAAAATAAAAATAAGACGAGGCCAGCGCAAAAAGATATATTTTTTTTTCATCATTTCAAATAACGCTTCCATCTCGCTTTTTCAACCGCATAAAATATGCTTGTATTGTACACACGTCGGTAGAATGAAACAAACCAGACCCGTCTCTCATAATTTATGCGATAGTTAGCTCTATAGTAGTCTACGGTTTGCAATTTTGTTCTCTGTAACTTTTTGTTTGAAGTAGTACGTTGAGTATATAGTAGCTGATATGCCTACAGGGGAATCCAAGCTGTAATATAATAATATTTTATTTTTTTGAGCCTCTCCCTTTATTCCTATAGAGGGAAACTTAGTGTTAAGACACTTCGTTTCCATAACGATATTTCCGTTCTTAATTTCCGTTGAATTTAGCGACTTTGCGTGTTGAGTGGCGGAATTCAACGCCATACCTTACATGAATTGTTTATAAGGTCTCTCATGTGCGTTCTGAATATTAATGAATGTTAAAACATACATGCGTAGGCCTATGTGTGTGAATATTTGGTGCCTTATTCCTAGAAGATAATTTACGGTGACGGTAGAAGATTTTTACAGAAGCCGCCTGTAAACTCGATAGTTGTGGGTCGTTCCCCATAGGGACATAACTATATTTTATTTATTTTCCTTTCTCTGCTCCAAAAATGTCCAAAAAAAAATGTGGAAAGTGGAGAGTGCTACCACGAGGTTCGTTCTACCTATCTTGTTATGAGGGAATCCCGAAACCTCGCACCCCCTTCCCCCGGGAAACCCCTTTATTAATAAAAAAAATATAAATAATAGTTTGAAATAAGAATGAAACCTTACAAGAAAATTTACAAGCTAGGCTAAGCGTCGTTTAAATCACTTCGATATATAAGAAATTTTAGTTCAGTACTCTATTATACGGTCACATATAATCGTGAACGTCTGGAAGTTTCAAATTAAAAGAACTACATTTATTTTACTAACTTTTTCTGTATAATTTTATATAGAAATATAACACTTAAAATATTACTGTGTAATATGTAGCATCGTACATGTTTATACATATATGGATAATGTTAATGTTAAATACAAAAAGGAGTGACTGTAAACGCGACAGGTTGTGGTTCGATTTCCTACAGGGATTTTAATAAATTGTTGTTGAATGTATAGGAAAGATTTAAATAATAAAAACGCAGAAATGATTTAAAGAATGTTGACGGAGATCTAATATTGTGTAAGTATTATGTCAATCAATTTAATTAAGCAACAGGACATTAAAAATATTATTCAATGGATAAGTTAATCTAATTGAAATACAAAAATAATATTAATAAAAAATATACAATATTTTTAAAAAGGAAACGTCTTTCAACATCATATAGAAGTTGAAAGAAATCCTTGAGTCAATATTTGTAACATCTGTATAAATCCCGCCAAACAAAAGTCGTGAGTACCGTCAATAACAATGTACAGTATGTAGAAGCTATATCAAAATTACAATTCTAAAATCAATTTTGTTGATGGAAAAAATAAATATTGTATACATGTATATATGATCCGTCCGTCCATCTATCTGTTTTTCACAGTATCAAGGTGATATTTATATCAAATGTTCTATTGCACTATAGAGCTGCGATAAAATTAAACGTATAAGCCAACACAAGTAAAAGATACAGTAAAAGATAAGCAATGTCTTATAGCATAGATAGAGGAAAGATATCGATAAGTAAGAAATTCTTACTAAGTGAAAATATATATTTTTTATTAAAAAAACCATTACAACCTTATATTGCATACAAATTGCATTCAAAATGAGTGCATATGCTCGCATACTTAAGTAAGTTAGTTTGTCTATTTAAGTAAGTTATACTTCCATGTACCAGTTGACCTACGGTCCTGAAATTTTTACTAGTTTGACTCTGCCTTAATCGGTTTTTTTATACGAAATTTCCGGAAAAGATTCTGAAGTACGAATGGTATAAGCCGTCCATTTAATTATATATTAACGTATGATACCGAATAAGCAATTAACGCCTGACCGATACAGTCAACGCTTTGATCTTCTCGTTGTTTATTCATATTATAACTTAGTAAGTCATATGGCGTCGGTGGCTTAGCCTGCCACATGTCAAGAATTCACTAATTACTCAGTGAATTTGTTTTCAAAAGTTCAAGAGGTTTAATTGCTCAACAGGTTTAAAGGTTTAAGATACTCCGTTACTACTACTTTCTGCCGAATCCTATGGGGAACAAAACGCCACGCTTTCTACCGGAGTGAAAAAATGAATATATTAATAATTTATTACCTCGAGTGGGAATCGAATCCATAACCATCGCATTTACAGTCACACGCTTGTGCGACTACATTACCCATTTATCGTTATAATTTATTACCTATATTATATTTAAACGTGAGGAATGGAGTGACTTAACACTAGGTTCCCTTTGCCTTTTATAATAGAGCTAAATATTAAAAAGGATATGGATTTGTGATGAGCTTGAGGCACCAGCTTCTAGGGCGTGTCTCCTGTGTTAAATATATGAGAGCAACCGGCGTAAAGCCAGGGTAGGGTAGGCCTTGGCCTCCTGTACTCTCCGTGCTCAGCCCCCCCTCTGAGTCCGACTCACCACCATCTGAGTCCGAGCACCCCCCACTCGAGACCGACCCCTCGCGGTACCCGTAGTAAGGCATCTCCCGTTCTCCCGACATTCACTTAACTTAAAAGCTCATTTTTATCACTACACTACACTATTTCACCATATTTGTTTTTAACTTCAACTATACAGATAAGTGTCGGTCTGGACCGGGAGCGAGTGCGCACACAGTCTGCTCAGAGAGAGGAGAGCATGTTCCATCTTCACGGAATGTGGAAATTAATCTGGAACAAATAAAAATATGTTAAATATTGAAAATTAATCTTAATAATATATATAAATACTTAATTAATTGAATTTATGACTCAAAGTAAGGTTCTTTGTTGTCAGTCAGTCACATTGATATAAATAATAATTTTATGTTTATGCATTATATAAAATGTTAATTTAAAAAAAACAAGCTATACGTTTATTCATTATATACGTTTGCTTCATGTTGTATTGTATTTTATAAAAAAAATCCTTTCATTTGATACTGCGGAACCCAATTCAAGGGGGTTGTGCATAAATTTATAAGCCGCTATTTTGTTACGGCGGCCATTTTGTATTAGCAACGATATTAATTATATGTAATTTAATTGTCATCAGAACCTAAAACGTAATCCAAATTACAGTTCAATCGAACATAGATAAGTGGGTCAAATCGAGCTTGCAAGAATTCACATACACTAATGCGGCAATATATATATATATATATATATATATACATAAAGTTATATATATAACTTTATATTTCGTTTGAAAACACATAATATTGTTAAATCGCACATCAAAGTATATATCAATAAAAAAAGAAACAAGAACAACTAATAAGCTCCGCGTGTGGAGGAAGTTGTAAATAATTTATGGTATACAAGAGTAATATGTAATCTTGGCTTCGAGAATTATTCCTTTTGATGATTGAAAGTGATCGTTTCATAATACTTAAATTAATTAGGTCTAAGGGAAAGTTTTAACTTAACATAAATTGGTTTGATGGAAAAAATTTTTTAAAAAATAGTTTTATAGACTAGATTTGGTAGAAGCGTGTGGCAGCAAACGCGATAGGTTGTGAATTCGATTCCCACTCGAGGAAATGAATATATATGACAATATAAAATCGAAATGACAATTTCGCCCTAGTATCGAGGAAAAGCGTGGTGTTCGCCTCTACACACGCAATGCCTCCAGAATTCGCCTAAAAAGTAAAGTAAAGAGTGGAATGTAGGCTAACACTGGTTTTCCTCTGCTTACCCTGCTATTTACGAAATGCAGCGTGAATATACTATATAAAGCACACAAACATAATTATTTAAAATTTAAAAAAAAATATTGGTAGCTTTTACAGGAGTTCTCACGAAACCGTCATGGCGCAGCAGCAAAACATCTGTAAGCAATATGGCACCTCAAACTTTTACTCTCGGCAATGAATTATTTACATTTCCTTGCTCCAGTTCTTCCACATAATACGTAATGTCTCGAAAAGTTGAAAGAAAATGTGAAACCGAGTGTCTTCCTTAACGTTTGCTCTTAAACAGAGGATAGTAATTCAGTTTGAAGTTAAAAAAACACAAAACTATGTTAATTATAACAAAGGATTAAAGGGCACTTCAATGAATTCTGGGCTTAACTAAAAGCCAACTAACCAACTAGTGAAAGACAAGGAAATGAAAATAGGAAATAACGGTGAGATCAAACGGAAGTACACTCAATAGACGGAAAATTAAACTCAAAAATGAGACAAGCTTTTAATATTAAATTCGCTTTAAACTAGAGTTGTCTTATATATTAGATGATGTGACGAAAACTCCTATAAATTACTATAATTAATTACAATTTAAAATAATAAAATAAACAAACACTGATGAGTTTGGAGCAGCGCCTGGGATTTGTGATCACAGGAGTTGGCTTAAGCGGCCTCTTCTCATTATAACAACAACACTGCTCCAGCCCAATGTAGTAAATTACCTCAAATTAATAATGTAAAACATCGGCAAATATAACGAGTTAAAATAAGTTTCTTTCGAAAGAATATAAAGTATTTGTAAATGATTTTTACAACTATTTAATAGATATTTCGTAGAAAAATATCATAAAAAAGTTATAACTGTAGATCGTCTCATATAAATTAAAATTAAACAGGAAGTATTTCCTGTTGGCTAATTTGGTATGGAACCCTGTATATGCGAGTTCGATTCGCATTTGACAGGATTTTTTAAAAATTATTCATATACTTAAATTAACAAACCAATTTACACATAAGTACTGAATGTAATCTCTGAGTATACTCAATAAATATAAAATATATTTCTAAACGTATTTCCAAGACGTTCCAGACGTTTGAGGTTCCTTCATTAAGAGACAAGATCTTAGTAGTACCCAGAATATGACAAAATATTTTAAAGGCAAAATAAAACCTTTATTACGAATACTTTTGTAGGATGAAAAAAAAGCTTTGTCAGGAGTAATAAGTGCAAACGTCATATACTCAACGGAAGTCGAACGGTTTTAATAATAATTTTTGTAGGCCAACAATTATGGACTTTAAGGCATTTTTTTTATTAAATTGTTAAATTAATTAAAAATTAAAATATATATATATATATATATTTAAAACACTTAAATTATTTAAAAATATAGTAAAAAATAATGAGTGTTGCTGTTTACTATGAACTGTAAAAAAAAAAAACAAATATATTGCTGTACTTATTCTATTATTTTTTCTATACGATTCAAATTTTACAAACAAATTTTAGTTTCTCTATATTAATAGTGAGAGCTTAGTTATTTGAGTGACGCTGCTTTAAACGTATTAACCTATTTTTATTTTAGCTTTAAAATTTTTAAAAATTCAAGTACATTTATTGCGTTATTGACATTATTTTTAAATATTTCCTTTTTTTCTTTTTGTTATGCAGTTATAATTTAAGACCGTCGTGGCGCAGGAGCACAGGACTGTCACTGTAATACGATGGTTGTGGGTTCGATCTGTACTCAGAGAAAAAATAACAATTATTAATTATTATTTTCATTTCTACGCTCAAACTCGAAAAGTTTGGCGGAAAGTGGAGATCGGAGTGTCATAACACTTTCCCTCTGCCTACCCTGCTGCATGCGGGATACAGCGTGAAGCTGATTATATTATGCAGTAATACGTTATATTAATATTAATTCTGAATATACATGATTTGCTAACGAGTATAATTATAATGTTAAACTTTCAGTTTTATTACTCATATATTAGTCAGTGACGTCGATATTTTGGAATGCTGTAAGAATTTCTTGTGTATTTTATTTCAGACTGCAAATTTAGAAATTCATGCAATTTGAAGTATAATTGGAATATAATCCAATGAAAGCATTGCAAATGACTATTTGAGGTCAAAGGAATTTTTGATGATAAAGTTTCTTGAATCATTCATACAACTAGACGGTAGAAATAACGATTACGACTCGAGAAACAAAAAACAGGAAAGCATGAAATATTTTGATTTCTTTGCTGTGGTAAGACAAGGTAAAGCACGGCATTATTTTCCGTCACTCAACACACTATGCTACTAGAATTAGGCTTAAAGTAGGGTACGAAAGTATCTTAATGTAAAGGGAGTATCTTTACAGCCGTAACTTCCAGGTTCCCGCTGCCCACTCTGCTATATGCGTGATACAGCATTAAATTAAAATAAATAAATAAAAGATGACATTTTTACATGCAATCAAATAATGTTATATAGTGAACAATTACATAAAACATAATTTATACCTTACTCATTCGCAGCCTCGTAATTTTCCTCTAAATACGAGTACAATTCGCACATCGGTTAATAATAAAACACTGTAGCATATGGTAGTTACAATGTAGCTCTACCGTACAATGTAAGCTCGAGAAACGGAAGGAATTTACGTTAACGTCTCAATCCGGCATCTAAACGTAATAAAGATTGGGAACACGCGGGGCCCTGTACTTGCCCATCAAAACCTCCTTTAGTGTACATAAAGAAGCACTCGTATCGTTTTTATGTCGATGTTGATGACTGTGAAATATGTTTTTAGCTTGTATATTATGTATTTGCTGTGTTTCCATGTATTTAATAAGTATTTTTTGACATCTTTAATGCATATATATACATTTCGCATAAAAAATGTTAAATTTTTTATTAATATAAATTTTGATTTTAAATATTTCCCCTTTGCAAAATTGATTTTAAATATTTCCCCTTTTTTTGTATTCACTAGATGAGATTAAATATTTTGATTTTTTCGTTCTAGTGTCGAGGCAAAGCGCGGTGCTGATATCCGCTACTTAATAAGCAATTCTGTTAAGTAATAAAAATTTACAGCATCTTAATAAATGTATATAAAAGTTTTCTTACACTACATTCTTTATATGAATTATTTTCTTAAATTAGCTTCTCTTCGTAGAACTAAATTATAGCAAAATTAGTTCTACTACAATCTCAATCGAATACACGAGAATCTGAAATGTATCTAAAGCTCTTGATAATGTACATCTATGTGGAAAGTTAGACCTTTTGTAAAAGCATTCCAGATATTGGTCTGTGCCAGAAGCGCACTGTGCTAGTAGAATAACTTATCCATTTACCCGCATAACTTTGTAAGATTATTTAAATTGGATATGAATAGTATAATAAATAAATAATAATAATGATAATATTAATGCAAGTACATACAATTAGCTAATAATACATAATTGTTCATTGTGAATAATACAAACAACTTATTTACTTACGCTTTATCTCAAAGCCACGTTTTGCCTAAAGTGAGAAAACGAAAATATTTCATTCCCCCGAGTGAGAATTGAATCTGCAACCGTCAAATGTACAGACCCACGCCCTGCGCCACGACGGCCTCTTTTAATTGTAAGTTTTCTAAAAATGTTATTTTCTTTCCTAAATATAGAATGACATCAAAATGCAAAAAAAAAAGAATGAATTGTGTAATCTTATTTCATAAAAATATAGAGCAAATATACAAAAAATATATAAGTATAATACCGAAAACACGTATCCTTCAATACTTATAAATTAACTGAGGCACGTCAGGCAATAGCCAGGCCATTTGTACCGTCAAATCGATTGTCACTACGAATATGCCCATTATTTGTACGAGAACGTGCCGGCTCGTGCGATGTGATAGCTACTTGCTGAAAGAAATTGTAGAACATTTGTCATATTTTGTATTACCAAGGGCAATTTATTTTTATTTGTAATAATACGTTACAATTTTATCCTTTTTAGGATTGGTTTCATTTATTCTTTAAAATAAATAAAACGGTAAAGTCTGTGTTGGAGTCGCGCACCAAGTGTTCCTTGTTATTTAATATAAAAATGTCAAAAAAAAATTAAAGTTCGTTGCATGGGAATGAGATATTTCTTTTAAATAATCGTTTCATATAATATACTCGTACAAATATAATATGTATATTATATGAAATGAAATGTATTTTTTATTCAACGACAAATAAGAATTATTTTCAGTAAGATTAATTATTAACGATTTGTACTGATGAAATTAGAAATGAAATTAGATGACACCAAATGTCCATTAGCTCTAGTGATCTATATATGTAATATAAATACATATGTTTTTGATTATTTGTGCTATGAACGTATGAGACGTGCATGGAAATTGTCTAACCGCATATAATTTCACCAAAACTAAACTACGTGAGGGTACTTTAATGAAAAGAAAAATATTTTTTCTCATTACACCTTAGAATCACCTTACCGCGCGGCGTCTCGTTAACCGGAGTGCCTCGGCAAACACCATGGAGGTATGGCAATTAACATTATTGTGGCACTTCGGTCGATGCGGCTTTATGGGCATTACGTTTAGAATGGCCGCCATAAAGGATGGTGGCCGTACAACTGTGAATCTGTTTCAAAGCAGGTTTTTCGACGAAAATCTCTATATATAGCCAAGGAAATGATTTAAAATAGAATGTGTGTCGTACTCGTATTGTTTAAAAAAATATATATTATATATAGAAATATTGTATAAAAATGTATAAAATATATATTATATAAAAAAAATATATAGAAATATTGAAATATAAACTGTACTGTACTCTTTCATGTTTACGTAGTCTTTGCCTGTTTTAACAATGAGATAAATTCAAATTTTATAATTTTATAAGATTCTTTTTTACATATTTATTGCGTTATAACAGCAATTTTATGCGTAACGTAATTCCAGGGCGGCAACATTGAAATAATATTTCAATTTGGTTAGAGAGGAGATTGGAGGGGGGGATTGATGTGGATTTCAAAGGGCAATGCTCTGTACTTATTGTTGAGCTCTCATATACTAATTATAATATTCTTTAGAAATTCTTGATATAAAAACATAAATAGATATGTTCTTAGTTTTACGTCACAAGACATGCGTGATGCTGATTTCTCATATCAATAATAATTTAATTAAATTATAACATATTCAATATTCATATTTTAACAATATCCCCCATAATTAATTCTTGAATAATATAAAGTATTAGATAAGTGACACATAGCACTATCAATCACGCTAAAGAGGCCATGTGAACGGGCTGAGCGTAGAAAATATTAATCATTTGTATGACAAACTAAGTACTCCATACCGATCGAGTCAGTGGTGGGTAGCACGTCGCAATAATAAATCAAAAGTTAGCATAAGGCCTGAAATACATTTGCTTCTCAGAAACTGACATTAAGTTTTATAAATACAAATAATTTTACAATATTTAAAATATGTAGTTTCTGCTTCACGCTGTATGTAGCAAGCAGGCTGGGCAGAGGGAGTATAGTGTTAAGATTCTCCGCTCTCCATTTTTCGACGAATTCTGGAAACATTGTGAGTGGATGTCAACAGCAGAGCGAATAAATGAAAAAATATTAAATATTTTATTTCCTCAAGTGGGAATAAAAATATTAATTTGTCGTGTACAGTCACACGCTTGTGCCTCAAGTGTATGTTTAACTTTTTATGAATCACTTTACATCAACTAGTTGTACCTTATCTATTGATAATATTGAGTACATTGATAAGACCTGCAATCCCGGAACGTCATTTCCATTCGACGAGAATTCTTGTTGGCGGAAAATTGGTGACGAGGTATTAGGTGTAGAACTAGGCTCTACAAGTCCACACCTAAGGCCTTCATAATTCAGGGAAAGTGAGAAGTAAAAGAAGAAATCAGAGAGATTTATTTCCTCTGGCTACAATGCAAAAACCGGAAACGCTTCCAAATAAAAAAAAAAGAAAATTCCCAACAACAGTACAAGTACTTATTTCAGCCAGCAAGACAAAACAAATGAACTCGCGATAGGAATACCGACAGTGAAGCATCATAGTGTGGACTGAACGCCGGCCATCAAATACATTCTCTGTAAAGGTCGAGCGTAGCAAATGGGTTACAGATACACATGATGGACATAAACCAATGTACATGATAGGTTGGTGTTCGATTCCTATTAAATATTGTACGAGAAACTTAGTTTTTAAGGTATATAAGTATTTAATAATCGTTAAAATTGGTAAAAACAATAATAATTAGTAATTGGTAAAAATAATATTACAAAGTTTCAAGATTTTCTAATATTTTCAGTCGTAATCGCATAAAATAGACTCAATTTGTTTAAAAATATCATAAAATTCTCTTAAACGTATATATTTTACATATTTAAAATTTTTGTAAAAGAAGCGATTACGTCTATTACGTTGATTTCCTTTATTCAACACGGAATGAGTCGAAAACTCAGCGGAAAGAGTAAAATGTAGTGTCCTGACACTAGGTTACCTCTAAATATTCTATTATGCCTACTGGAAAAGGCATAAATCTGCTTTTTTTTTTGCAAGGAAATAAATATTTTCAAATAAAAACAAGCTTTCAAGCTTACACGAATCTGCGCTCACTTTACATATAAATAGTACCACACAGCAATTCCTTATGAAATGACTGACGCGCGTGTCTTGAATGGTCGGCCGTGCTGGTGCCGCATGCCGATGTACTCGTGTAGTATCGAAGTGGTACAATAGGTTACGTTTATTTTCGTCTGTCTGTGCTTCCAGGCGCGAAGTGATAGGTTGTTAGAATTTACTGATGATTTAAATTATTATTTTTTCAGCTTCATCTTGTATTCTGCACATAACAGTGTAGGGAACTTGGGAACCTAGTGTTAGGGCACTTCGTTCCCAACTTTTAAGCAGAATATTTCAAGGCAATTTAATTGTCTCCAATCAATCAATCGAACCCACAACCCTCGTCTCTGCGCCACGGCCGGCCTAATAAATTTTAAATACATTAATTAATAAATTAATTAATTAGCTGTAAGTTTCATAATAAGCTCTTTTATACAAGTTTTATATGTTATTTATATAGTGAATGTTAATCAAGCCTATTCACTGTATTCCAACTATGTAGAGCAAATATTAAACTGTTAAAATGTTCATTTATATATTGGAATATTATAGCAATTTTTTAATGAGCCAACAGAAAATTGAAAAAAAAAATGGAAAAGATTGAGGCCAGTCGTGGAGCAGGGTCACAAGTATGTGATTGTAAACGAATATTTATTTATGTGTACATTTTTATTTCTTTGCTCTGGTGTCGAGGCAAAGCGCGGCGTTGAGTTCCGCAGCGCAGCAGCAGTCTGTCTGTAAATGCGACAGCTGTGGGTTCGATTTCCACTGTGGTAATTGAATTATTTTCGTTTTAGAAATAATCCATTCGTCTCAGTCTGGTAATAAGACAAAGGGCGGCGTTGAGCTCCGCAACACAATAATGTCCAGTCAATAAATGTACAATCATATCCCATTTTAATTATGTTCAACATATACGCCAAAGAATATTACTTTCATTTCTATTGAACAAAATGGCCGATGTACACTTTTATATTATCATACACTCTGCCTGTTTCAACAAATTAATTGGTCGTAGAGCTTCTCTGAATTGAGTCAAATGAGTGATTGTAAACACTTATTGTTGGTTCACACGGAATACGAAGCCGACGTTGTCAAATTTGAGAGGCGAGAGCAATTCTAATTATGTGACGGAAATTATTTGTTTTATTAATGTTTTGGATATGGCGGTAACAGTTATGTGATATTGTATATTATAGTATTTTTTAGTTACACACTGTATCTAGTACATAGCAGAGGGAACCTGCGAGCCTAGTTCTATGATACTCCTTCCCTTGAGTGGGAATCGAATCCACAATATTTTTCATTATGGTAAATTAAAATGTTACACTAATTACTAATCTGCAGTAATACAACAATTTCTGTTATAAAAATATTTTTTTTGATAATAACGTATAGAATAATGCAATATATCAACGAATACAAAAATTATTTTTTCGTTAAATAAAAACCATCTTGTGCTTGAGTACAAAATCAGAGGAAAAAATAATATTCAGTCTAGGGAAAATATATTTTATCCATATTTTAAAAACACAAAGTAATCTCTAGCCCATGTTCTTAGTATTTTTTCAAAATAGTAGTTAATAGAAAATAACTTGTTTCTTAACTTAAAATTCTCGTAGAATACAATTGTTAACTTATTTTTACCGTACAAAGCAAAGTATAAGAGACAGAGTAGCATGTGACGTTGTTCCATCCTTTGTATTTCAAATTATTATAAATAATTGGAAGAAGGAGACTTGTTTTCGCTACTTGCACATATATATTTTTATTTTCACGCTTTATCCCCTTTTTAGTAGTCTAATGAAAAGGAAATTTAGCGTTATGGCACTCTATGAGAAAAATAATAAATTGCCCTGAGTGGGAATCGAACCACAACCAACCAATAGTTTACATTCAAACATTATCCAATATCCCCTAGATGATTTATTTACATATACTCTGTATTTTTATAGATTTCATCTATTCAGGTCTAATATTTAATAGAATTTAGGATTCTATATTATCATTTACTATAAATCGAGTAAACATTTGTTAGGTGTGGAAATGATAAGTACTTTGAAGCACTATTTACAAGTATATATATTGTTATACTCATTTATAATAGAGATGTCAAAGCTGAAATAAATCTCAACATATTATATCTTTTTAATTTGCTTCCATATTTTTTTTTGTGCTGGGGCAGCGTGCAACTGTAAATGTGAAAATATTTAATAATAAAAAATAATATTTTCATTGCGGTGTTGAGTTCCGCGGCTGAACACGAAATGCTTACAGGGTTTGGCATATCTTAACAGTAGGTTCCCACGTCCCCTCTGCCTACCCTGCTACGTGAAGGATGCAGCGTAACACAGAAATAAATAGAAAGAATTATTTCAGCGTCTACTACTATTTAAATGTGTAAAATCAAACACACAAGAGAACATTTAAACAGCTACTATCGTGCTACAGTTATATCCAATGTCAATCAGTCCGTTTATTTTCATAACTCCAGCGTCAATATTTTCTTACTCCATACGAATTTGAACGATCCTCCATTGAGATTTGATAAATGTTTATTGTATTTATTGAGAATGTATAGCAATGCGATCAATATAATTGTTTTTATTTACTTTAATGCACTGGGGATATTATTCCTTGAAAAATTTATTGATTCAAGTGTATATATAATATGATGTATAATATGATATGTAGATATAATAAAAATATGATGTACATACTTTATTTACTCTGATATCTTATTTAAAGTAAATCTACTTTCAATGTAAAATTTCTTGTGGAGTAATTTTTTATAATGAATATAGTTAAAGAGTTTAACTTTTCGTGCTTTTACCATTTAAACTTGCCTTGGCTTGTGATAGATGAAAAATTTTTAAATTTATAATAAGAAATGACTCCCTGACATGAACAGATATTCATATTAAATAGCGCTGGTGCTCGGCAACTGAATGGTTGCAATTGCAACTAGAAAATTATATTCTACGTACTAAAGTACGAGATGCTATAAAATTCCTACATGTATCATTCTCAAATTATAATTTTATTACTATTACATATTCTCAAGACGTAAAGAAAGTAAAATTGAACACGTAAATTAGCCATATTTTTAACCACTTAAAAATTATGATTTAAACTTATACAATTCTGTAACAAATATTTTGACATGATAACGTCAATAGTCAATGATCCTATAAATCAATGAACTCCGGTAGCACGCACTAAATAGCAAAACTCATTGTCACGTTCCATTTGAGTCGAAAGTGAAAGCGAGAGAGCGAAACAAACGATAGAGAGGGACGACCGGCCTGAGCGTTTATAATGTTACTTGTAAATAATCCGAATAATCAATAAAAAAAGCAAATAAATGTTAATTTCTCAAAAATGTTTGTATTATCAGAAAATAATGATGATCAGAAAATGATGATAATTATCACAATTAAAAAAATTACACAAGCAGTTATTTTTTCAAGTAGGTACACGTAGCAAAAGTAAATGTATCCAATACACGAACACCTTGTTAAATAAAAGATCCACTTGGCTCGTCCGTCTATTTGGTATCGTTAGAAACTACTCCGGCCGGTAAGTGATTGTTATCTCGTTTCCACAACATTTAAGGAGCTTGTTCCATGTTCATTAGGTTTTTAAAGCTGTGATTTCTGCACTTACAGCCTTAAAGTTTATTTTTTGTGTTTTAGAGCTTATTATTATTTATAATAGTGATAATTACAAGTATTATTCATCGTAGAGTAGTTGTGGCTGTTTGTCTTGTATGACTATGTGTATTAAAATACAGTAACGATTGATTTCAAATATTTTTTCCTAAACCTAACCTAATGAAATTTAGTATAATTTTAATTTTCTAATTTTCTATTTGGTATAAATATTCCTCGATCTGACGTTTTCTTGATATCTAGGGACTTTACCACACAAAGTAGGGTAGGCAAGGAGTAATTTCTGAAAAACTAATGCATTTATTTAATAATTTCTACATTACATTCCTACAAAATACACAAACAAGTATCGGTTCCAGTAAAACATCAACTCTTTTCAATATAAATACCAAGTTATTTCGGTATTATATCGTTAAGCTCCGTTATTATCTGAAATAGTTTCTACGTTCATCTATTTCATGCAAGAGTTCCAAAGTTATTGTATTTCTTGGTCCGTACCTCGAAATCTGCTTAATTACCTCAGTTCAACCCCAGCTATTGGATAAATTCATTTGATAGCTTCTCGAACATACCTACTGTATATTTCAATGGGACGGAGAGTATTTTTTTAAAATATTTTATACACAGAAATAAAGAAACCCCGTCGTGGAGTAAATATAATATGTGAAATATTTCACTATATACGATCTCTATTGCTATTGATAAAACAATCTATTATAAAACGTACAATTTGTTTATTAGATTATCTTCTCACGGGATTATATCTCTCAGAATATGAAGTACAGATAGAGAAGATAAAAAATAGAATAAATAATATTAATGATAAAGAGTGATAAAGAGGGAATTTAACCAAAATATATGAGGGATATTATATTTGCAATATATTATAATATTTGCAAATATGAAAAAAAAAAAACGCAAATGCACCAGGATATCGTATATAAAACGTATATTATAAAAGAGTATATAAAACGATGTAGAAGGTCGACAGTTAGGCCTGTTCATCGGCGATCACTCTCTGTTTATGTTACGCGTCTATTTTTACTTCATCTACCCATTGTTAGTGTTAGCGGACTGCGGTATATGCTTGTGGTGTTAATACGGCTCTCCTGCCTTAATGTAGGGTAATTATTGGTTAAAATTGAAGATTTCGGTTCATTTTGTTGAAGATTTAAATCTTAAGGTGGTCTGTCATCTGAATATATTTACAAGAATAGTGAGAATACAGTGTTGAAACACTCTTTCTCATGGATTGTTTATATTTCATTATTAATAATTGTAAATTATATTTTTTCAATACAGTAGAATATATTTATGATTAGTTCTATAAATAATTGAAAGAATAGTTATATATTCATTCATAATATTGAAGAAGGCAGTCAAACAATACGTAAGTGCAATCGATCGAATGAAGAAAATGTGTCATTTTTATATGAGTAATTAAGTGAAAAGTCTAAAAATGAAAATCATTTAGCCACATATCAAATAAGGCATATAAAAAGGCTGTCGTGGCGCAGCGGCACAAAGGTGTGACTGATACGCGACGATTGTGGGTTCGATCCCCATTCGAAGAAGTGCAATATTTGTCTACGTTTATATGTCCATTTCTTCGCTCCGGTGTCGAGGAAAAGCGCGGCGTTGAGTTCTGCCACTCAATACGCAATGCCTCCAAAACTCGGCAGAAAGTGGGGAACGGAGTGTCTTACCATTAGTTACCCTCCGCCTACCCTGCTGTGTGCGGGATACAGCGTTCAGCGGATTTATTTATTTTATTTTTGTACATATAAAACAAGTTATAAAAATAAGCTTAAAATTATCAAAATAGCAAAGAATTTCCGTTTGCGAATGCTAGAATGAAAATACAGCGGCCTCAGTACATGTGCATGGCTATAATTAGATTTCAATATTTAACTATACAGGATGAAAACACCATAAACAAACGTGTAGTATAGCGTTCAAATATGTCGGCACCGTTAATATGTTACCAATATTTATTAATGAAATAATTTTACAAATGTTATAACTAAGAAATGTACAAATTTGTTATTATTTAACGGGTCATTATACTATTTATTTTTGTTGTCTACGTATGTAGGACTGAATGATCAATCCTTTTTTAAATAAATATTACCAAAAAATTATAAAAGGACACACAGAATATTTTTGTTACTACTTATAAGACGACCTATATTTCTTATTTTAATATAACTACAGTATATTTGTAATTAAAGAGAGACATTTCAGATTTTTGGGGCTAAAGTAAACAGGTTTAATATAAGAGCAATTATATGTGAGCATATGGTATCTAATGCGGCGTTACTGAGTTTATTTATAAAATTTGCAAACATTTAAATTCGCAACGCAGCATAAACTAACATCAGTGTACCACACACCCTGCACATGTTTAAGAAATAAAAAATAACGATATTTTCTCAATAAATATCAGAATCTCGAATAACCTAATGGAAGTAATAATAATAAATTAAAAGCCAACGATATGTTTAAACCATGACGTTCTATACTAATTTCTCGCACAATAAAAAATGTTTTTCTATTAGAGGCCTTTGCATGGCACAGTGAGTGTGTGTTCGATGCTCCGTTTGGGAATAATTTGTTTATATTTAGGGAAATAGAAATATTATGAAATATAACATCAGCGTCAACGAAACTCATTGGAGATGATACTTTATTTCCTCGAGTGTACTAGTGACTAAACCTAATAATAACGTTAGAACTAAGCGAAAAAGAATAAAAAAAAGCTCCACAAACTTCTATAATTGAGTTAGAAACCATCATATGAGCGAAGCTCACGTAATTCCACCGTTTTACGTAAGGGAGTGTCTTGTATCACTCGGTAGTAAATCAATTGCCAAATTCCAGTTCGTTTATTATGTTTCTCCGTATCTTCCGTTATTAGATCGATTGTTAGACGGACGGATGGATGGATTCTTTGTTTTTTGAAAGATCTACTGCTTTACTTATATAGTGAATTGCAATAAATAAAAAATATATTTAAATAAACAAAAAATTCGACTGTACAAAAGTAAAAAAACACAATAATTTATAAAGATTAACAGTCGATGTGATTCGAGGAGTCGATTGAAGAATTACTTATAGGTTTAAGAAAGTAAGAGAGCAAATTCTATATTTTTAAACTTTCTCATTATATTTTTTTTATTAGTATTACGGTAATGATAATTATGATATATCTTTTGAAATCCATGTATTGAACTCTTGATTTTGATTCCCATATTGTGGTATAAGAAAAAATTTTTTTTCATCAAGTCCAATGTCGCCTTACAGCCGTCATGATTATTTTTTTACCCATAAACGAATACTTAGCCTAAGTACTAAGACAAGTCTAACGATACCTGGATTATGTATATCTGTTCAGCAGTTTTGGAGAGAACCTAATGCAAGACACACTGTTACCCACTTTTCGCCGAATTTTTCAACTTAACGCAGGGCTTTTTTCATGGTGCCAGAGCAAAGAAATGAAAATATTAATAAATAATAATTAATTTTCATGACTTAAACCCTACAAAACCTATACATGTGTTAAAAAAATAACAATATCCTATATTACTTTAAGGCCAATTAGATCCTCTTACAGCCACGAACGGAAGTGACAAAAGTTTTCGATTAAGTTCCCGAATACATTGCACTTGGCAAACTGCCGAGGTGCAGTCGTGCGGACTCGAAACTTAGAGAATGTACTCCACCAGGGCTATCGGTGTTTTGTAAACAATTTTCGTGCTGAAAGCATTGTTAAGTCAGTGTTTGTAGAGGGAAAGCTTGTAGAATTAACTTATTAAAGTCTAATATAGTATAATATATAGTTACTGTTAGCTTACGCTGTATCCCGTAATAAGTGACTAGTTGTAGGTTCGATCCCCACTTGAGGAAATAAAATATTTCATATATTTTATTTCTTCACTCTGATGTCGAGGCAAAGCGCTGCGTTGAGTTCCGCCACTCCAGAATTCCTATTCAATCTTAGAAGTATAATAATTTTACTAAATTTTTACGTTTGAACGGCCAAAAGGTAAAATGACATATAAATGCGTCATGTTACAGAACACTTTGAGTGAGACTTAGCTGGGTTTTTGACAAAAATTTCTCGTCACGAGTGACACAAAAAGACAGAATATTTTACTTTTACGTCATGCTTTTAAAAGGGAACAGGGATTAATTTTTCTCCAAGCTTCGTCCACCCGTATTTTTCGGTGATATGTGTGTAAACTTTTGCCTACATACAAAATAGAACTGTACATCGTTAGCATCAAATGAAGTCTTCACTTTATTAGAATAGATGCTTTAGTGTTATTCTACTGTGCTTTCCTTGTTTATATATACATATGTACATGTAGTTTTTGAACTTTTACGAATCAAATTTATGTTTTAATGTGAAACTTCCATGTGAAAATTTCATTCAAAAACCAACTTCCGTTAGATGAAGATGAGTTCATTACAGCAAGTACATATTTTTAGTTTAGTCTAATTCCACCGACCAGAGTCGTCCAGGGTCGAACAGCTTTTCGTCAGCAATTTACACGAAACGCTCAACTGACGCAGAAACAATTGTTATGTTATGAAGCTTGATTTATCTGGTGAACATTTTGTTCGAAAGTTTGGCGTGAGTTGAATCCGCAATGAATCATGGGTAACGGCCGCGCGGCCGCGATATATAAACAGTGGAAAGGTGAAGTCTAGTTTATGTATCTCTTGTACGCCCTACCCTTTTTTAGGATTTAAAGTTTTTTTTTTGAGTTATACGATATTCAATATATTATACTACACAATATATTTGAAATAAGTTGTTATGATACATAATTGAGTATATTTTATAAAAGTTAATATATATATTGATTTCAAAACTAAAATAAACAAATAAGATCAATGTATTTTTAGAAAATAAATTAAAATGATATAAAACAATTTAATTTAGAGAAACTTTTAAGGTATACAAGTTACCCCACATATTTTTTAACTTTACGCTGTATCCCGCACTGAACAGAGTAGACCAAGGAAACCTGTTAAGACCCTCTGTTTTTTTTACATTTTCCTATTTTGTACTCGGATTCTGAAGGTATTATGTGTCCAGTGGTGGAACCCATAGTACATATATATTTTCTTAAGAATTATAAAAAGCTCTCGGAGCATAACTTTTTTAACAAATAAATTCGAATTTGTCATTATTATTGATCTGCTTAATGATAAAGATAGAGTGCTGGAAAAACAAAAAAGGAAAAGAAAGGAAACTTAGAATGTTCTTTTTCATTCTAAAATATATACGACGTTTCCTTGACAGTTATGACCAAGTCTGTGGTCTGCACAACCAGCAGGTTTATGGAGTACAGGTATTGTGGTCAAATTAAAATTAAAGCCATCTCAAATACCTATTAACGCTCAGTGTTGCCTTTAATATTACACTCTCGAAGCCTACAGAACTTGGAGAACTTCTTTTAATTTGTAGTCCTTATCTGATCAAAGAAATTTTGTATTTAAAAATATTATATGTATTTCGTCCAAATATTTTTATATTTGCCAGTAGTGGCGCAGCGGCATAATCATGCGACTGTAAGCGCCGAAAAACGACGGATTCAATTACCACTCGAGGAAATTAATTATTTTATATTCTTTATTTTCTTGCTCTGGTAACGTCCGGTTTTGTCTGGTAACGCCTCGCTTTGCCTCGATTTCAGAGCGAAGAAGTATGCCTATTAAATATTTAATTTCCTCCGGTGGAAATCGAACCTACAACCTGTCGCGTTTACAGTGGTGTTGATAAACTCTTGTGTCAAAACTGACCTCACATTATAATCCTTGAACGATTTATTTAGTTACCAGCTAATTTTTGTATTATGTCAGTTTATGCCACAGTCCGTAAAACCCTGTCTGACATTCATATTTAATATTTATCTGTTTTATGCCGCATCAGAATACACACAATGAAAACGCAGAGGGCGTACTCATAAAAGATGCTTGCTGAGGGCTGTGGCCTGATTCCTGGCTTTAACTGGAACGCCTGGGAAATACGTTACATTTATTTCAATACTTTCTACACACTTGTTATATTCAGTTAACAAAATAATAAAAAAAATTGAGGCCAATCATGGCCTCTACCATATGCATGAAGCGAAAAAAAAAACTCCCACATATAGCATATAAGTAGAGTATTTCAAGGTCAAATTCACAATGCCTATCGATCCAAATATAGATACTAAAGTACGCACAGAAAGCATTCCTGAGCCGTGAGATCATACTCCACATGAATGCAGATGGAGAAACTGGATATTTCAGGACAGACCATTGTAAAGTTGCCGTTTGAATACACCTCGTTACCACATTGATTGCTCTTTGGAATTTCAGCTTATATATTAAAAGGAAAGCACGAATACTGTAGGTAAATTCTATAACAGTAAAATAATAAATATAGTAAAATTTCCTTATATCTCATGTATGAAGAAAATTGGCTCTGAGAAGTGTTAGGTGATATAGTTGAGTGTTGAAGTTATAAAACTTACTCTTTTGTTTTATTTAGCATCACGCTGTATCCCGCATACAGCGTGGTAGGTACTTAGTGTTAAGATACTTCATTCTCCATTTTTCGCCAAACTCTGAAGGCATTGTGTGTTGAGTGACGCACTCAACGCCGCGTTTTGCTTCGACATCGAAGATAAAAAAAATATTAAATACTTCTTACTACGATAGGGAATAAATTAAATACTTCTTACTACTACTATAGAGAAGCACGATAGGTATATTCGTCACTATTCATAACTGAAAAACGCAGATTGGGCTTGAACATGTCACATGGATGTCCTAATAGTTGAATTAAAAGAGCAAATAAATTTTAATTTATCGAAAAAAAATGTAACTTCTTTGTGTTATACAAAACAAAATAACGATTCAGAGATTATCGTTCGTAAACCGATTTTACAGACAGCCCGTGTTTATATAAATAATTATATCGTTATAATTTTAATTTAAAACTTTTCATAAGATAATAAAGAAACGTAAACAACGAATGTAGCTTAACGTTGCTTTCGCTTTTGCCTTATTTGTGCTTTCTGCTCTCGTTATATATATACAACTACGAAGTTACCTTATATTTCAGTGCCTATTTAAAACTCTAATGCATTGCACAATATAAAATATTAAATCGTGAAATTTAAGGACATTAATAAATTATAATTAACATTATAAGAAACCCCCTCCCTCCCTCTGCTTTTCTGCTATGAGAATGTAAAGCTAAAAAAAGCAAGTTACATGACTGTAGACGCGACGGTTGTGTATTCGATTCCCACTCGGGGGAAAGAACTGTTTAATATATTCATTCCTATGCTCTGCTTCCGAGTTTCACCATTGAACTCGCAATTAATCAATAAATTGGGAGAATGGAGTCTCGTGCCACTAGGATCTCTCTGCCTACACTGCTATAAAAGGCATACATTGTGACACTGAAAAAAAACAACCCAAAGTTTGACAACGAGTGGATTTCCCTTGAATCTAGATATTTTCCATTGTTCCGATAACTCATAAAGTTATAAACATGAAACAGCCACAACTTACGGTAATCTGGTATGGTTAATTAATTATTATTTAAATGTAAACATTTGTTTAAAAGTAATACGAACATGGATTATTGACACTTACCATGAAGCGCCGAACACGTGTTTTCAAAGTTGATCCCGCTTCAGTTACCTTGACCTTGTTGTCGAAGATTATTTAATGTATCACTAATTTTGTATTTAATTTATACAAAATAAATCGCAGGAGTATCCAACATCCTATCCAGATTATCCAGAATATCCAGATTTTAAGGTTTATTAAAATAGATATATATATAATTACGAATTTTATGAAAATAATAACTTAAAGAGAGACGATCTCTTTAAATTTTTCTAAAGCAATATTCTCTGTTATTAATTTTTTCATTGTACACTTTCAATGGACCTTTCGTAAAGTGTTTGCGTTATAAAAACTCAATCACGCCGCTTCTCATTCTTTAAATTGAGTTTCGTTACAATTTTAACGATAGAAGAAGGTATTTTATTGGAAATTTTTTGACCATAAATTATACAATAAAAAATTTAAACATATAAAAAGTAAAAAATAATAGCATAATAAAAGAATGAGGAAAAATCTAAGACAATTTACTATGATATTAAGCTTAAGTTAAATGATAAATGCTATTCATCATGTAAATCATAATTCTTTTCCAATTACATGAACTACCTATTTTTGTCTTGAGAAATTATGGTACCATAATAAAATTAGACTTTGATAAAAAAACGATATTTAAATAATAGGCTTGTATACATTTTTCCACGTCATTACGTTTCTGTCAACTGTTAGAATTTCGGGCGGAAATGTGTTTACTTTGTGCCGCAGCCGATCAATGTCGGTAGATCGGAAAAAGTCTGTCTCTTCTTGCTCCATTACTTGTAAGAAAGTAGCTTTTCCTTTTATCTCTTTAAATCTAGCTCTAGCAGCACTATTGATTTTCTAAAGTTTATCATTATATAAAATAAGTTTGAGAAATTTATAATAAATACTTTAAAATTACTGAACATTTTTTTTTAAAGATCCATTTAGATATTTAACAAATAATATAGGACAAGATTCTTTTATACTTGTATAGTATTTGGAGCAGATTATTTGATGAGATACCATCGCTCAAATCTTTTGAACATATTTCTGGAATTCTTGCTATTAGGCTAAATTTCTGGAGCGACATAAAATTGAAACACTTCAAGTATACTGAATAGATTGAGAGACTTTGATCTTTTGTCTTCGAATCCAATTTCTCAAGGTGAGTGATTTGATATTTTTGATATTTCGTTCTCATTACAACGCCCGCCTGCCTATTGTTAAGTAAATAATTTTACAACATTTAAATAGATGTTTATACAATTAAAGTTTTGAGGGTAGTCGTAATGCAGGATCACAAGCGTGTACTGTACACGTAACAGGTTGTGTGTTCGATTCCCACTCTAAATTAAGTATTTAATATTTTTTATTTCTCCTCCGGTAGCTCTAGTAACTAGGCAAACCGCGACTTTTAGTTCCAAGAAGTTAAAAAAAAAAACTCTTATATCTATTTGTTCCAGAACTACCCTTCACTACGTGTAAATACACTAGGTTTCCAATATTTTGTAGTTAGATTTTCTTAAGTAAATTCTTTGAACGCCAGTCAGATATTGATGAGGGTGCATACGTGCTGCGCTCGCCTTAAGTACTCGATCCCGGTTGTCGATTTAACATTAACGAAGGTCGTTCCTTTCGGAAGATTGCTAGACTACTAAATGAATAAATTTAAATCTTCTCAGTTGGAAACAACAGAAAATCAATATATAATGTGATGAGGGTCAGCTCTCAACACGACTTAACACGAATTTAGTGGTAAGTTCGGAACGAAAGTATCCAAATGGGTATCGAGTGTCTCATCACTAAGTTCCCAGGTTCCCTCTGCCTACCCTGCTAAGTGCAGATAACTTTGTGAAGCCATTGAAAATCTACGGTTCCATTTACGTGAACGGTTATAGTAATTGGAATGTCACTTACCAAGCGACAGCAAAAGTTATATAATCGATGAAAACTTTGATATTACCCGAGGTACGATAGGGAGCAATATAAAAACTGCTGATTATTAATTGTGACCGACCTGGCGCAGGGGCATAAGCGTAGGATAGATGTGGGTTCGATTCCCACTTCACAGAAATATTATTTATTAATATTTTCATCTCGAAAATTTGGCGGAAGGTGGGGAACGTAGTGTCTTAACACTAGGTTTCCTTTGAGTATAACTATATAATTTCTATGAAGCAACAAATAAGAAAAGACCGATGGTAAAGTAATTAAAATCTTTCATATATATATTGTGAATAGAAGCAAATAGAATATATATGTACCCACATATATTTATAATACCTCTTATTTAAGTAGAGCGCATTGCGTTATTTTCATAGTGAACGTAGGTTCACTGTTTGTATTTTCTTTTCGCAAACATTTTTG
This sequence comes from Heliconius aoede, assembly GCA_037355905.1. Classification (NCBI taxonomy): domain Eukaryota; kingdom Metazoa; phylum Arthropoda; class Insecta; order Lepidoptera; family Nymphalidae; genus Heliconius; species Heliconius aoede. The sequence continues at coordinate 409,774 of JBAIZZ010000258.1, forward strand.
TGCCGTGAAAAATATATTTCTTATAAAAAAATAAAGTTTATTCATGTTTGCATGCAGCTCTGTATAAATATGTAACTATTTTTACTACTTCCACTTTAATTTGCATGCAAGTTGGAAATTAATGTATTTATACGATTTATACGAAGATTTTTTTTTTTAGCTTCACGCTGTATTTTGGTCGTAGCGTAATAGGCAGAGGAAACTAGTTTTAAGGCACTCCGCTCCTCACTGTAAGTCAAAAATTCTTGAGACATTGCATGTATATGTAATATTAAATAAATATTTAATTTTCTGGACTGGATTTGGAACCTACAAACAGAAATCGAACACACTCCCTGTCGCGTTTACTTATAACTTTGTATTATTATTCACATGCAAATAACCCTCCATTCAACTGCCAACCTCAATCAAAATCTAGTTAATTTAACAACAAAACAATGCACCATAAACAATGTAATATTCCCTTCGAGCTTCTACATACAACATGCGACTTAAAATAATGACTTATTAAAGCGCTCTACACAACTTAATAGTATATAAACTTTACTGTAACACAGACACGGCTCTTATCTCCAGAGCTTCCGTGATGCTCATAGTTTACTGTGGCTTTCCTCCCGGATCTCATACCAGTTTTCTGATAAAATGAAATTTCCATTCCTGTTTGCATTTTATATTCATCGGGACGCCATGTTCGTATTATGGACACGTTTCGCTACGGTATAGCCTTAATGAGTTCAATATGCTTTTATGATCTGTTGTCACGTAGTGGATGAGTATTTTAGTTATTGTTTTTCTACTATTTTTCTGGTTTACAAAGCTTTAAAGAAAATTTAATTATGTCAATTATAAAATTTATGAATTAGTAAGTAACAACTTGCGGTTCAAAAGTTCAACAAGTACAAATTTTTTGGTATATCATAAATAAAAATAATTACTTATTTTTGGAGTTCATTTAATACAAAATAAGGGCATACCCCCGTCAACCATAATTTGCCAAATTTATTTATCACTTAGCTATAAGCCTATAAAACTCCCGTAGGCCTACAATTATGAAATTTGGTAAGAAATGATCTTCAAAATATAAATAATGGGAAATCACTATGCGAGAAACGGTATTTTATATTTGAAATGCGAATAAAAATTATTACAAACTTATAATTGTATAATATAATAATTAATTTCATACAAAATAAGTGTATCAACTCGCAAACTTAACTTTGTCAACTTTTATAAGTTCTACTTCTCGTTGATCTATAATCCGGTATTGGTACGGAAACCTCGATAGGCGGGTCCGATTCACACTTGACCGGTTTCTTTATTAATTATAAAAAAATCACATGTAAATAAAAAAAGAACTTCTTTATTCATATTAGAAAATTGTAGAACAACAACAAAAAGGTCACATGTGACTTACAATTATTTGTCGGTTAGAATCCACTGAAAAAAGTATACTTAGTACGATGATCCATAAAACAAACATTTAACGCCTTCATTTGCAGACTTTTTATTACGTGTGATAACAATAACGAGGACTGGAAATTTTAGAGGACCGCAAAAAAAAAAAAAAAGCACAAACTTTTTTTTATAACAGCGAGTTTTAAATAATTCCAGAAGTTTCTGCCGCAGTTTGCTGAGCTGCGGGACAGTATTTAATTACTCACCAAGAGTTTCTTACTATCCTAAACTTTTTGAGACTTTCCAAATACCGTCAAGAAAAAATTGATTTGAGATTCCATTGTGAGTTTGACTTGCTCTGTTGACGTTTTGTTTATGGATTCAAACTCATATCACGGCAATATTTGTTTTATATCTTTTTAGTAAACCTAAAACAAAGTGCGCTGCATATCGCACATTGTAGAAAGGCCAGAGGGAACCGGGAAACTTAAATAAACTTAACTTAACTTAGTCTTAAATCACTCCGTTCTCTTTAAAACATGTGCGTCCCCATTTTAGCGAATTCTAAGGTATTCGTGGCGCAGGGGCACAAGCGTGCGACTCTTAACGTTTGATTCTCGTTCCTCGCCCTGGTAACGAGGCAAAGCTCGTACGTACTAGCTTCATTATACGTTTCAGTTTTTACTTATTTTGCTTATCCACTTACATTAGTGATGTCTCTATTATGTTATTTCTACAAATCGACTAGGAAATCATACATGACGTTATCATCGAGTCTTGGGTCCAAGGCCGCACTGTTTTCTTAATATATGGCAACATTCCAGCAAAAGTATATCCATAGATGAGGAGAATTACAATCAAAGGTCACTGTGATAGGAAGGGGTGTGACGAAAAGTAAAAGAATTTGGATAAAAGGATTCCGCAGAATCAAGAAATGTATACAATTGTATATTATGGGATTGTTACAGAGAAAAAAATATTTTCAGTATAATGCAAACATAAAAAGAAACAAATATATATTTTTTATATACTTATATGTTAAGTATAATTTTATAAGAAAAATTTATATGTATCTAGCAAGTTTCAATTATGTAATTCTAATAATTTTGAAATTAAAAGGCTGTGACGTACAGACAGATAGACACGACGAAGCTGTAAGGATTCCGTTTTCTTATTACCCGGTTACGGAAATTTTATCTTTTGTATTATACCCATATTATATATTTATTGATATTCTGCATGGATAGCATCTGAAAATAACAGTTGCCTAAAAATAAAGTAAGGCCTCTCAAAAGCTATCAGAATAATAATTAAAACGTTGGGCAACTTAAAGCATGCCATACAAGTTATTTCATTATTACATTATAATATAAGTATTTAGCCAACTTTATATCCAAAGAGAAGCCTCATTTGACTATATATCTAGACTATAAATATTGTAATATTTTGTGTTGTCATAAAGTAAATATTAGATATCAACTGAAGTCGAGTTGAAGCCAAGAGTAAAATCGTGTTCCAATTTCGCAGTCTTCTCTATAAGCTTTTGTGATAAAATGAATTATATTTTACATTTGCATATAGATTTGAGGCCAACAGTGGTAAAAAATGTGACTATAAACGGGACAGGTTGTGGGTTTGACACCCACTCGAAGAAATGAAATATTTATTATTTAAATTTATATTTTCATTTCTTCGTTCTGGACTCGACAGGAGTTCCGCTATTTAACACATAATGCCTCCAGGATTCGGCGAAAAGAGGGTAAACACTAGAACATTAGATTCTCTCTGCCTACCCTGCTATGAGCAGGATTGTCTGAACACTAGGTTCCCTCAGCCTACCCTGTTATGTGCGGAATAAAGCGTTAAGCTGAACCTGCATAATATTAAAGAAAACTGTAAAGCAAACGTTACCTTAACACGTTACAAAATATATTAAATTCAAACATAATATCCAATATTAACCCAGTATCGGGACTGTATTCTCAGGAGACATATTCAAAAATATATCTGGTACGGCAAATCCGACCCGTCCTTTATAAGCCACGCTGACTGGATGGCTGAATGAGACTCGTATCACAGCTATTTGGCGCCTTCCAGCTGAATTTTCAATACCAAAAAATTTCATACTTTATACTGCGGATGCGGACGAGAAAATTAGTTTCGTGTATCTCTAACCACATTTAATTTTTGACCAGTGAAATCTGAACCAAATTTTGAAATTATGTTGCTTATTAAATATGGAAATAGCAAGGATAGGTGTTGAGTTCCGCCACTCAACTCGCAAAGTGGAAGGGAACACTGAGTGAGAAGTTGGACACGAAGTGTCTCAACACTAGGTTCCCCCTTTGCCTACAATGCTATATGCCAATAAAATATATGAACAAAAATATGAATCTCACTTGAGAACTTGCTGAACTGAACCATTTCTCAAGTGAGATTTGAATACACAATCATTATTATTTTAGATAGATACTTATCCATGATGGAGTAAAAAACAATTTATTTTAATAGCATAGCAGTATTTGTTGGATTCTAATCATTTCTCATTATACGTATATTAAAAGGCTGTATTGATATCTATGGTTTTTTTTATTAATAATGAACTAGCATGATGGATAGTCATTTCAACTGTTACTGAATATGAATAGTGATGGATATTTCAGATACTTCCACTCTATGTTCTGACCTATTTAAATAGAATCAGTTTCACGCTGTATCCCGCACACAGCAGGGTTGCCAGAGGGAACATAGTGTTAAGACACTCTGTTCCCCATTTTCTGCTGAATTCTGGAGGCATCGCATGTTGAGTGGCAGAACTCAGCGCTTCGCTGTGCCTAGACACCTTGACGAAGATATGGAAATATAAATATTTCACTTCCTCGAGTAGGTTCGATTTAAATAGAATGACATATAAAAAAAACAACTTAACTTTTCAATTTATCTAATAATTTATCTAATAATTTATGTGTTTATAGTTTCTGAAAAGTAAAAGGATAATAACTTTTATTATTCTGATGTTTCCAGGAAAAAGCTACGTATTTTTACACAAAAATATAATGGAACATTGTGATAAATATTATGACGGCTTTATATTACTATATATGTCTGTCTTATAGATATATAACGACTAAACAAGATTTCCGAATGCGAAATTCCGATCTTAAACTTGTTTTGATCTCAGTACAATCCGTTTGATTGCTCCAAAAATAGAGTCCGTCTCATGCAAGAGTTCTGGGGAATGGTTAAGAAACAGTATTATTTTAGAGGTATACTTGTACTCGTGTCGATCAATCAATAGTGCTGTAATCGCTTTACTATTCCAAGATTCATATCAGATATTTCTATAATGTCGTCGTGGCGCAGGGGCATAAGTGTGGGACTATAACGCAACGGATGTGAGTTCGATCCTCTGGCACCGAGGCCCGGCGTCGAGTTCCCCCACTCATCTCGAAAAATTGTATTATTGTGTTATACTAGGTTCCCTCTGCCCATCCTGCTGTATGCGGGATACAGCGTGAAGCTGATTTCTACGATTGGTATTCCCGGTTTACGTATACTCGTATACGTTTCAGCCTTCTTAGAAACGTTGATATGGTTCTGCAAATAGCAAGGGCAATGGAACGATAAATTTGATGTCCATTGACTTTAGCACTGCACGTGACTAATATTATTATGGGTTCGAATCCTAGAAAATTACAAATAACCAAAAATTTCTCTCATAATTTGTCCATTTTCTGTTGTTTGAACTAATTAAATATGTTATTTTCTTGAACTTAGAGTTTGCTTAAGTTAGCGAGTGTATATAAGTAAAATTTAGAAATAAATTTTAATTATTTTTCAAAATAATTTTTACTAATTTCTGTGTTACGGGCGTTTTAACTACTCTACTTATATATACAAGAAGAGATTTTAGCCGTTTAAAATACACAGGCATTATTTGCATTTGATATGGTTTATTGTGCCAAATACTAGTGGCGCCAACCTTGGTTGAATTCGCCGTCTCAGGTCATATCTAAGTACTACCTCAGAAATTATTTTGTATAAATAAAAATATTCAAATATGCATCTTTTTTTCACTGTAAAGGTTAGCTTAAACCATTTCTTGTCCACGTTTTTTTAGCATTTGCAGGACTAAGTACCGTTGATAATTGATTGGACATTTGTTAATGTAATTTAAATAATATATTAATATGAATTTTATAGGAAACATGTCTTATTTTTGGAAATTTGTATAAGCGGTTAATAGACTATACAACCTAAAATTTAAAAAAAAAAAAAATTATTTAAAAGATAAAAAAAAAACTGCTAGTAAGATAATTGTTTCAAGAAAAAGCTGAATTACATTTCTATTAACGGCATGTAGGGTAAATGTAGGGTACTTAACTAAGTACAAGTTGCTTGGGAATTTCGAGCGTTCACAAGTTTTTTCATAAGAAGGTAAGGCAGGTAAGTCGACAAGAACTGAAAGTCGGTAACATACCTTTGTTTTTCTTTTTTTATATGTTAGAAAACTTAGGAACTGCTTTACAACCACTTTAGTATTTTATTCACTTTTATTTAATTTGGTTGTGCTTGGAAAAGGAAGTAAAATATAAAGTAAAAAGTGCTGAATGAAACTTATAATGTATTTATGTATACATATAGCTAAATGCACTATGCAATATATTTTTTTAGCTTCATGCTGTATCATATAGTAGGGTAGGCAAAGGGAACCTGAGAACCAAATGTTAAAATAAATCCCATTAAGACCCCCAAGGATTTCATGTCGAGTGGTAGAACTCAATCTGGTGTCGAGGTTTGCCTCGCATTCAGAACGCAAACGAAGAAATAAAAGTATAAACGTAAATAAATATTTCCCTTCCTCGAATGGGGATCGAACCCACAACCGTTTTATTACAGTTACACCCACATAATGATATGATCTTTTAATTTATCAAATTTCTTATAAACTTAGGAATATGTGTGCTGTAATTTATTTTATTATCATAATTAAAGAACATCAGTTGTGTCCTTGCGCCACGGCTGCCTCTACGTAGTAATAAGTGGAGATGGTTTACAACATTTTAATAAAATCAATAATTAATAATATGGTTAAGACACTTTCTTTCCGAAGAAAAAAGAAATTAAATAAGATTTTACCTTGTTCTACACATCGATTCCTGTTATGAAGGAAAAATATGAAAGATCAAAACAAACCTGCTCACCAGTTAAAAATTTGTTTAGACAATAGAAACCGCGGCTATATTTTCGTATATTTTTCTAAGTACTCCCTTTAAACGGAATCTTTACTCATGCCACGATTTACGATCTGAACGGGCTGGTCGAGCTTTTTGCGCCATTATTCACTGACGCGTCGGGCATCTGCTTCAAATACAACACATTCATTTAGTCAAGGAAGCTTTACAATACACTGCTTATTGTCGAGGTAAAGCGGAGCATCGACGGTGTCGATGAGCTTTATACGATTCTATGGAAAAAAAACAAGTAGATATTTAATAAATTTACTTATTATTCAATCTAACACTAAATTCTATTTCCAATCTCGATTATTTTGCTATCGAAATATTTTTTGTAATTGGAATTTGAAACTATAAACGACGAAAACCAGTCAAAATTATTAGAACTTCACCAAAAGGGTAAAGTTAATTTCACAAAATTATTTAATTTACATTTATGTATATGAAAAATTGCAAAAGAAATTCTATTCTTTACATAAATGTACAATTGAGCCCGTCCTGGTTTGTAGTGTGGTGTAGTGACTGTAATCGGGACAGTTGTGGGTTCGATATCTGCTCAGATGAGTGAAATAATTTCATTGCAATTCTTACAAAATTTACATTCAACTCCAAAAAAAAAATCGTCAATAATAATTTTAACACGCTAACATATCGATTCCAGAGCACCATCAAGTATACACAACACTCGGCCGTATCTTCATCTTTTACTAAAGATATCTCACTACAATACGGCCAACGGATGTAAACTAGGGCGAGCATGGTATCTATTCCTTTCCGATCTTATCTCACGGTGCCGTTCCGTTGCCATTATAAAATAGACAATACACTTTTGTCAACAGACCGCCTTATTCATACTATAGGCGGTTGTAATCGCATTAACGGTGGGCCTTAGCTTGCACGCGATCAACCCTGTTTACCTATAACAGGAATGTGTGGTACAGCTTATTAATATTACCGAGATCGTTGTGGTGAAGGGGTGTGGGAAGAAGTACAGAATGTAATGTACTTGATGATCGATTCTTACTCAAGGAGCTATGATTTTTTAATTTCACACAAAATGAGGGAACCTAGTAATACTACAATAAGTTCCTATTAGGAACATACTTTCATACTCCACTTTATTAATTAATGAGGCATGACGTGGTGAGTTGCAGAGCTCAATATTGCACTGTCGTCTTTACCAAAGAAAGGTAATGAAAATTTTAATACTTCAATTTTCTAGAGCAGGATTTGAACCCTGTGGATTATTCTGTCGCAATTCAATAAATTTTTCTGTCGTTCAATCAACTTTGATGTAATTGAAATATTTGAAATATTATTTTCTACAATTTAAATTTTTTGTTTAACGTAGCGCATTATAAGTATAATCTATTGTTTTACGTCTTTATAATTTTCTAAGTTTTGAAATTAATAAAAATGTTAATAAATTTATATATATTAAAAACAAATAATTTGAAACTATCAAGACTAAATGTCTTGATAAAACATACTACATACTTTATAAGTCCATTCAGTCTCTTAATAATATATATTTAATTAAGCTCATCCTTACCTATAATGGAATATAGGCCAGTCTTGAAAGTAAATGTACACTTCACTAGTATAGAATCGAACCGAATCTTATATTTTTTTACTGTATCTGAAACAAAAATAAAATAAAGTTTAGTTAAGGGTTATTTGAGAGAAATGAAGAATAGATAGAATGGTAAGATATCATGTGGTAAATGATAAGAAAAATAAAAAAAGAAAAAGAAAGAAGATAAAAAAAATGGATATGGAGTGGTAAATGATAAGATATTAGAACATTTTTTAATGGAGTCTTGGCTACATTGATGAGATGGTCAAACTACAGCAAAGCTTCACGTTCGGCCGTACCCAATGCAGTGGAAAAAATGTAGAAAATATAAAAAAATTCATTAATTTGAATGTATAAATAATATTGGTTATTTGAACAAAGACGACATATCTACAATATTTGAAACGTTGCAGGAGACGCAACCTTTTAAAGAGCAATTCTTATTAATTTGATATTATAATTACAAGCGCAAATTGTATAAATAAATACCTACCTACCTACGTTTTGGAAACATTAATATCTGAAAACGAATTTTGATGAATTGACAGTATCAGCAGTATAACTGAAACAAGAAAGTCAAATATTCTTAACAAAGTTTTCTCATGCTAAAATTATTTACCAACCTAATTCATTATTTTCTTAAGAAACAATCATTTTCACAGAAAATTAGTTGGACATTGATGAATCATTACTTTTGCAAATTAAATAAAATAAATACGGTTACGAAATTCAGAATATGAATTTATAATTTGACCACAAATCCACTACATCTTAATTTGGCCGAGCTGGCCGCCGCGTAAAGTATTCTCTTTTGGTAGAATTGCTATCTACGTAATGAGAAAATCAATTATTAACGGGAAACGTGCACGCTGTAATCTCCTGACAAAGTACAAGAAAAATCAAGGCCGTGAAATAGGGAATTTTAATGGAAGGAATAAAGTTGTTGAGGCCAGTCGCAAGGGCACATGCGTGTGATTGTAAACGCGACGGTTGCGGATTCCATTCCAGGTTGAGGAAATTAAATAGGGTAGTGTCGAGGCAAAGCGCAGCGTTGAGTTTCAAAATTCGGTGGAAAATGGGGGACGAGGTTGGCCTAGGTTGCCAATTCAATAATATAGTTGTATCAGAGTATAGTGATATAAGATTTCTATTGACCCCGATAGGCAATAAAAGAAGACAAGAGAAGAAGAAGAAAATCAAATAAACAAGCCAAAAAAAGTACATAATTTTAAAACGGTCGTACTGCTGTATATTATCTTAAATCATAAACGCACACTTAAATGAGTTTAGGAGTTACGACACACAATCAGACACGCAAACCTTAAATCCTCTATTTTTTATCGACGGTTAAGAAGTGAGAAATCTCAAGCTTTTGTTCGTACTGAAAATTTAAAAAAAATAGCATCATACACCCAACAGCACACGTAGTGACGTGTACACGCTTTTAGTTATCGCGCGTCCATTAGAGCAGCTCGCTTAGTTTATCCAATATGTATTCACGTTTCAAAGTGCTTATTTATCATTGCACCCGCAATCTGTTTTCTACATTCAGTTAAACAATATTCAGTTTTGTTTCATTTAATATTGCAAATAAATATAATATTATAGAAAAAAAATATTTTCTTATTATTTATTATTAACCAATACAAAGTAATTTGTTATTAATTAACGAAAGCCTGATCGAGTACAATTTTTAAAACTGCATGTAAATCGGTTAAGTTTCTGAGATAAATGTGAATAGTCGCACAGAATTACGAACAAAAATCTTAAAAACGAATGTTTTGAATTCAATTTTTTTTTATATCTTTTGTGTAGAAGGAAAAAAGTTTTATCCAGAAGTTATATTGCTGGATTTTATTACAATCTGTGAGCAAAAAAAAAACTACTGCATAAAATATACTAAAAATATATAATAAATTCAGCTTCACGCTGTATCCCGTATACAGCAGAGAGAACCTATTGTTGAGTCTCACCCCGTTCCCCACTTTCCACCGAATTTTTCAAGGCATTGTGTATTAAGTGGCACAACAAAAAATTTACAAATAAAATACATATATATTCTCATATTTTATGGAGCTTTAGTGGAGAAAACAAAATAAATACTTCTTAAAACTCTTCTGTGCTGGAAGCTTATCTGAACATTACAATAATAATCATACAGCTCATATTAAAATTTACATGTCATGATGACTAGCTGTAACTAGAACATTCTATTTGATGTATAGAAAACTAAATTTACCCAATTCTGTTGAAAAGCTCATATTACGAAAGTCAAACATGTTTCTTGTTAATGATTCTTAGCATAATATATACTTGTTTCTAGTAGCTCCACCAATAAATCACATGGATTTAAGAACGCTTCTCAATGAAAAAGTAGGTAATGGAGTTCTGAGACGAAATAATAAATGTCGTCTCAGCTTTGAAAATAAGGGATAGTAAAATTTTTAGCTCCAGCAGTCAACACTTTCAGCCGAATTTTCAAGACTGCGTTTGTTGAGTGGCTTAACTTGTGACCACAAAAGTGTTAATTTGTCATTTCCTCGATTGAGAATCGAACCTACAACTTGTCAGGTACAATTTGTGCCTCTGCACCACGAGTGGCCTCAAAAATATGTTCTCAATTTGTATAAAATATGTATGGTGATGGCGAGATTGCATTGTGATTTACTTAATGTTTTATTGTTGTTTTTTTAATTTTAACGTCACCAAAAACATATTACGAGCGTGATAGAAAAAATCATCAAACATCAGAAATATTTCCAAGTCATTAACCTTTGATGTCGGCCGCGTTCGGTGAGTGATGCCCATGACAGGACTAAACGTTTTTTACCGTATACAAGCGTATATTTATTTAACCAAACATATAAAAAGGCCGATTGATTTGTAATAGGTTAATGTCCAATATTCAGCTTTTAATGTAAATAGTTTTTTATTAAGCTTCACGTATGCATGTACTAGGAGATAAAGGTGTTAAACCCTAGTGTTAAAACACTCCGTTTCCTATTTTCCGCGGAATTCTGGAGTCATTGCGTATTGAGTAGTGGAACTCAATACCTCGGTTTGCCTCGACACCAGCGAAGAAATGAATATATTAAATATTCCATTTCCTCTAGTAAGGATCGAATATCTTTTATCAAATCTACCTTTTTTTTTGTTTACCTATCTGGTCCGTCTATCTGTCTATCATAACATCTAAATGCCATTATTACTCAATATGCTAATGTTCTACACAAAGTACTCTAATATTTAAGTAACTAACTCTACAAGATAGACCCTTCAAGTAAATTAACCTCAAACGTCGCGATTTCGTTAACGATATTTTAATTCCAAATCTACCCGTGAGTATTTAAATGAGCGCCACTTGTATGAGCTTTCCGAGTCTTATTTGTGTCTATTAAATTTAAACTGTAGTACTTTAGTAAGTGGAATCTCTTCAAATAAATTAAAATTAATTATAACAAAATATGTGTCACTTTCTAATAAATGTATAGAAAACAAATAGGTGTGTTTGTTCAATCGGTGGTAACACCTTCAATACTTTTATATATAGTCCTTTATATTTCTTCCTTATATTTTTTAGGGTTTCGTACTTCATAATGAAAAAGCGAAATCTTAAAGGATTAGTTTACTGGCCATCTGTCCGTCTGTCAAGACCATTTTTCTGGAGATAGCTTAGAAGTATCAAGATGAAATTAATATCAAACATTCAAGTCTACTGCGTCCTTTTGGCGTAAAAAATGTCATCGCTATCAACATATACTACAACAGCGTTAATTTTTAGACATACAGATATACAAATATATATATATATATATATATATAGAATAATAGCATTTCATTTCCTTTCAACGACGACCGTCGACGCGACGCGCTCGCAGTAATATAATTCACATTTTTAATCTCCATGAATATTAACAAAAGCTTCACAAACAACAGCAATAATAACTTGTTTTACACACATGAACACCAAAACGTAACGTAGTTCGTAAATATTTATTAAAGGCGACATACATATTCTAAGAAACCCGTATGGAAGCTAGGATAGGCCATTTCTCTAAGCATGACTGCCAAGGGAGTGAAATTGAAAAAATATATTCACTTACGGGGACCCTTTGTGAATAGAATCACTCTATAGATCAGCTTGAAAGGTGCGCCATCTAGTCGACAAATGAGGCAGACGGGACGATCAAGATTTTATCACCAGACTTCGGCTCTTTTTTCAACGACAAACACATGTGCATATATACCGTTATTTAAATATTAATATAATAGCTCATACAGTCAAATTTTTTTCAGCATCACGATGTATAGTATACAGAGATACATAGATACATAGTATACAAGGTATACAGAGATATCATAGTGTTAAGACACACCGCTCCACTTTAATTTCGTACCGAAATTCAACGCAATGCTTTAGTTTTATAGCAGTATTCATTCCCTCAAGTGCGAATTGAACCCACAACCGTCGCGCAAATGTGGCGCTGCCCCAAATAAAATAAATCATACGTAGATAAAAATATATCTTCGTTTTCAGCTTTTGTTTGACAAGATTTTTTAAGATACTGTAAAACGTCTCTTAAATTTGCAACAAGCTAAGAACTTGTTCATATATACACCAATCACGGTACTCACGTTGCATTCCAAATACTTCCAAGTGGATACATTTCCACTCTTGACCTGGTAACCTCAGAGCGCTTCCTCTGAGCATTCGAGGTATATATAATACCACTATATATTCACTGTGAAGAGAAGAGAGATATTTTCATATTGTCTATCCCAAAATCTTCGTTACTGAACTCTCGACTATTTCTACACTATAAAGAGGATCAAAATTAATAGGGTACGTATGGTTAACCTAGAATTATTAAATTTGGCAGCTGGAAGCTGCAGGTATATAAAGGGGTTAATACTAAATATTATATAAAAAAAATCTGAAAACTATAGATTTGTGATTAAATCTTAAAAATTAATAGCCTTGAAAGGCGGGCAAAATTTGGTTTTACAGCCGCTATTTCAAGCGAGCTGATTAGATGAAATGGCTCTGGCAAAGCTAAGCCTGAATTTCAGAAAAACCTCGAGATCTCCAATTTTATTACAGAACCCTCAGTGAGCGAGCCTGACTCGCATTTGTTAGGTTTTTAAATTTAAGATGTATCTCGCTTATGATAGGTTAGGCAGCTGTAATTTCGTGGTAAGACATTACATCCCCTTTCGTCAAATTTCGAGACATTACGTGTTAAGTGATTGACCTTAAAGCCGCGCCATGTCTTGTCACCAGCGCTAAGAAATTATAAAATACAATTCCCCAAAATCCATCTCGTGACAGCCAAACACTGTACCCTGCTCTGTTTACCCTGCTATGCGCGGGAGACAGTGTGGAGTCAAAAAATCCTTATATGTCATGTTAAAATGAAAATTTTCTAAATATTTACTCAAATTCAAGGTTTGCCATTTCGGAGCGGTGTTACCGCTTTGTCCTGATCCGATCGTAAGCCAAATTAACCTCGTGCGCCAATAAATAGCTCTCCAACAGATAAACCTATATCTAATCGAAACATAAGTAAATTCTTGGCTTTTGGATTCATTATTAATAAATGCATTATCCAGCATTACCTCGGTATTATTATTATTGATTAACGATTTTGTAGTAATAAATAATGAATCTGTTTTATGTATTCTATATGAATATTGTTTACTGTTCTATGTGAATGTTGTTTATATAATTCTACACACACATATATATATATATAAGGATTTCACTTCGTTCAGTATATAGGATTATTTATTCTTCCTATATATCTTATAGAAAAAGATTTCTAAAAGATTTTGGAGCAGTTTAAATCTTTTGGGGACCGAACTTACATATAAACATAACAATAGAATAACAGAAAATAAAATAAATTAACTTGTATATTAATTCATTATAACGAAATTTTTGTTTCAACTATTGCGAAATTAAAATATTATACAGATGCGTGTTTATATATATCAATGTTTATATAAAAGTGCTTATATATAATGTTTATTTTTTTAAAATAGAGTCAACAAAAAACAATATTTAATATTTAATTTCCTAGAGTTGGAATCGAACTCATAACCTGTCACGCTTACATTCGCACTTATATTACTTTATAGCTTTAACATATTTTCTTTCACATTGTACAAATACTCATAGTTGTTGGTTATCAGCGGTAATCGAAGAAGTGACGACTGCTTTTACCAATAGTTTCAACATATTCATAATGCTACCAGCTTACAGACGAAATAACACTTTAAACTAATTACATATAATTATACATAGAGTAAATAATATAATTACATTGTGAGTAAGCGTACGTGACAACGATGCCTCCGGCCATATTGGGTGGGCTGCTGCGAACACATTATTATATTAATAGTGGAAATTGATTTTCACTTTAGACCTACCGTTGTGGTAAAATTATATTTAAACTTTTAGAATATATCTGTCAATAGTTTGATTATTTTCAATGGCTGTCTTGGCGTAGTGACAGAGTTTGTGTAAGCCGACGATTGTGGGTTTGATTATTATTATTTTTTTCGCTGTTGAACCAAGAAAAAGCGAGGCGTTGAGTTCCGCCGCTCGCTACGGAAAAGTGCAGTGCAGTTATAAAAATATTTATACAATAAAGGAAAAAAAATATTCGCTGCCATTGTAGATTACGCTGATGTATGTTATCCTGATGCTTATGAGGAGGTTCTCGACAAACTTGACCGACTTCAAAGTATGTATATTCGTTATATTTTCGGCTTAAACTAATTTGACTACATGCCTGACTGAATCTGATTTTCGTCGGCAAATGGGTTCCTGTGCGTTTTGGACCTGTACGCTACTGTTTCACTGTAAGAAGGCTTGAATTCCCTATATTCAATATTTGTTTCTATGAGAAGTCTTTCACAGTTGAAGCAGCGCGTTTATGTAACTCACTTCCTAACTCTATAATGGCTGGCAATCCGTCTCTTATTACTTTTGAAACCAGACTAAAAGGACATTTTCTTAATGTCGGATAGAATTTTTAGTATTTAGTTTTGTCCTTTTCTTTATTATTTAAATTTTTCTTTTCTTAACTATTATATGTTATTGTATATATTTATAGTTTTGTTGTTTATATAAGTATACTGATTATATATTTATATATATTGGGTATAGTTATATTCACTAATATCAAAATCAAACATACAATATACAAAATACTTACAAAAACTGTAGACTATGCTTTATTTTTATGTATAAGACATATTATTGTTAACTTTTACCTAAATTTATTTTACATTTACAATAGGGGTAGGATGAAATAAAACGTCAAATAGGATTCGAAACGGTTTTGACCAAATCTAATCTTAAGTAAGTTTTGGATTTGAGTCAAACCCGGATTAGAAATTGTCTACAGCCCCTTATCCAACTTGTACCGCCTCGGCTTTAACTTTCGATTTCTGATATATAATTTACATTATTACCGTTGTATGGTAATCCTTCTGAATTTGATAAATTATATTGTATAAATTAAATAAATTTATTTGGGTTTTTGGGTTTGATTCCCATTCGAGGGAGTATATCAGCCATTATTTAATATGGTACCAAGACAAATGTGTGGCGTTAAGTTCCGCCATTCAATACGCAATGTCTTAAAATTCGGCAGAAAGTGCGGAACGGAGTGAGTTAACAGTGATCAGGGCAACCATGGGAAACCTGGTGTTAAGACACCGACTATAGGTTCCCACTGTTAACCCTGCAGTATCCTGGATACAACGGAAGCTGATTTAATTTATTTTTAATATAAACTGGATTAATATTTAGTTTAGCAATTATTTTGATACTTCTATTTATTTTTGTGTTTTTTACTAGTACTGCAATAACCTATATAATTTAGACGCGTGTCCAGTTAACATATTTTTTGTTATATATAAAAATATTATTTATAATTTAAATATGATAAGGCCTTTTAATAATAGACAAAAAAATAATTACTTCTTTTTCTTTTTTAATCCGAATAGAATATATGTAACCCGAATATATATTTATTTATGTACTCGTGTATTGCAAAAGTAAATTGTAGTTAAAAGGATAATTTTACAGCCAACACACAGTAGTTGGGAACAAAAAAATAGTTTTAGACACGTGAGTGAAAGACTGAATAAATATTCGTTGTTTTAAAAGGGATGTTCTGTCTATCTTTTTATATGCAAATTTATTTTTAACATTTACAAATAAATCGCTTTTATTGTTAGCCTTTAGAGAGCTTTTAAGAATTATTGTTTTAAAAGTGATCAGTGAATTCGGTAGAAAGTGGAACGGAGATTCTTAACACTAGGTTCCCTCTGCCTACCCTGCTGTGTGCGGGATACAGCGTGAAGCTGGAAAGTGATCAGTGATATTTTTGGAACTATTTCACTACATTTTACCAGAAAAAATTTACAATATACCTTAATAGTGGAACAGTTCATTGGTTTTTAAAATGTGAATATATTTTCTACAATTTTATCCCAGAGTATTATAAAAAAAAATTACTCTATCTTTATATCAAATATCCTAGGTATAGGAATAAAACAGTGCTGGTTTTATAAAAGCAACCAGTATTGCATGAAAATCTCTGTAATATAATTATACCATACAAAAAAGGTTTGAATGAAATAAGCACAATAAATTAAATTAAGATTTAACTTTAAATAAATGAAGCGATCGCAACGATGTGCAACAAGTAAAATTTACGTGAGCTCTGGCCGCTGTACTGGCGGTAAATATTTCATTAACATTCATTATTAAAAAAATATATTCCCTGCACTTAGTTTTGTACTTAAGTTACTTAAAAAAATACAATATAACATATATTGGTGAAATATTTTAATTCATATTTTTTTTAAATTAAAAATATTTTTTTTTACAGTTAAAAAATTGAAAACACATACCTTAAAAATCCTTATTAACAATTAAATAAATAAAAAAAATAAACGGCATAGAACAACACAATATCAGAACGGTCACAGAACACGCGCGTCCGTATCCCGCGGAGGCGGCGGTTGCACTGCCCGCCCGCCCTGCCGCCCTTACCTGTTACAGGTAAAGTAGCTCATATTGACGGACAAATTGATTCCTTGATTAGCTTTCCGTTTGACAATTGTTTTTTTTTGTTTAGAAAATATTTTTATTCTGGGTAGCATTTAGAACTTAAAGCTCTGTTTGGGCGGAATTGCCGGAAGTAGAGTTAATTCTTAGGTCAAATAGTTATTTACTCCATACCTTATTTATAAAATCATATTAAATTAAATTCTGTTTAAAGATATTTATTCTCATTTAATTCACTCATCAAATTATAAGCTGATGTTAACTCATCATCAAATTACTTCTGGTTACGGTCTGGCTGAAAAATAAAAGCTCTTACATATAAGGTTTTATTTATATTTATGACTTATATAGAAAAAATTATCAATAATTTTTAATTTACAATCATCAATTTAGATCTGATCTGGGCAGAGAACACCTAGTGTTGAGACTATACTATGCGCTCCTTATTTCAACACTGGGCGCAAAATTTGAGAACATAATATAATAAAATCTTTTAACAGTTCAATATACACAAACAGCAAAAAAAGCATTTTTCCTATGGGGAAAGAATTTACTTTTGCCAACGTCATTTTTAAAAAGGCTACATACCGACAACGAAGCCGAAAAAATAGGAACGGAAAAACAGACGCGCTCGCGACCCACGTTTTGAATTTCGTGAACAAAAATGCATAAAGTGTCACCCGAATAGTTTGAACTTTTGTTACAATGTGGTCGTTGAAAGCTTTCTCAGCTTCATTAAGTAAGATGATTTTAATAATAATGAGACTGAACCCGCAACCGTCGTGTTAGAGTTACAAACTTGTTAAATAAAAAAAAATGTTTATTGTACATTATTGAAAATTATTCTGTGTAATATAAAAAAATATAAAAAAATTGTTCTGTGTAATTCAAAAAAACACGTATAGAACGAATATAAATGAATTTAACTTCTTCCTTTTAACTTTTTAAAAAATATTTTTCCTTAGAGACTTGTTTCCTGATATCTTTACACGTAGGAATTTTCCACAAATCCATACTAAAAAAATTAATTATTTTCCTAATCGTTATTTTAATCAATGATTTTAGTCCATATTAGACGAATATTTATTAAAGTTATAATAATAATTATTATATCTCATATTTTTAGATGAATGCAGTAAAATTAAAGCTTATATAGAAAAATATTTAATTTTTATTTAATTAAATAACTTAAAAAAGTTTCTGTGAATATATCCACACAAGTTATTTGAAATGTACGTGTTTGTATCATGAATAAGTAACATGTTATTTCGTACGTCATATATGCGTTGAATACTAAAATATTCTTTGACACTGATGTATCTCTACGGATACCTAAAAGTTTATAAACATAGGCGGAAATGAAATATGCTTTTTTTTCTGTTTCACGCTGTATCTCGCATGTAGCATGGTAGGCAGAGGGATTCTAGTGTTAAGACACCCCGCTCTCCCTTTTCTACCGAATTCTGGTGGCATTGCGTGTTGAGTGACGAAACTTAATGTCGCGTTTTGCCTCTACACCAGAGCAAAGAAATAAAATATTTAATTTCCTCGAGTGGTAATCGAACCCATCACCTTACAAAGTTGTATAATCAAATCTCATCGGCGTAATAGATATGGATAAATTACTTTTGTAGAAGTATTACTAAGTGAAGAGACAAAGCCAACCTCTGAAATTGCAGATAATATTTCTCCTGGCGGCATCTGGTCAGACCAAATGAAACATTATGAATATACTCTGACTTGAGAATTTAAGGTTGAGATTCTTTCTTTGTAAAACTACGTGATTAGCTTAGGTTAAGTCAGAGTTCGATAGCTTAACTTCGAACAGTGTCCTTGACTGGGGAACGAACCCACAACTAGGGTTTACGCTCGTGTAACTGACCCTTGACGGCCTCAATAAATATTTGTTTTATAAAATATATTTTTTTATTTGTTAAAACAGATAAGCTATATTGAAATATATTGAATAAATAAAGATATATTGAAACTTGTTGCCGAGATATCGGGTTGCTTTTCATTTTTTATTCATTGTTCCGAGCAAATATACCTCTACCTGCTTTCTTCAAAATTAATTAAATTTTAAATTGCTCTCTCCAGAATTACTATGAAATTCAAATATACTTTCATTATTTCTATAGATACAACGAAAGTATATGCAAATAAATTGTATTAAACAATTTCTATCTAATCGTAGTGCAGGGAGGCAAAGTGTGTAAAAGCGACTCGTTTGGGTTTGATACCCACTCGAGGGGATGAATTTATTTAAATTTATAAAACAGAAATATGTTTACATTTTTTTACATCAACTATCTAGTATTATATTTCTATTTTATCGATGTTTATTCTCACATTATTGTGACGTAGGCAGAGAGAACCTCTGGCAAGCACATATATTTTTTAAGCATGAGGAGCACATATCAGGGTAGTCAGATCTAACCTGGGAACCTAGTTATAATACACTCCGTTCCCTTTGAGACATATTCGTTTCCTACTTTTCTTCTAATTGTGGTTGTATTGTGTGTTTAGTGGCGGAAATTAACGCCGCACTTTGCGTCATTACCAGAGTGATAAAATGTCTCGGTGGGCCAGCCCGACTCATTGGCGGTTTCGAGGACTTCTCCTTAAATTCAAGCCTAGCTTAGTCAGGGCCCTTTCAGCTGATACGTCACTACTATTTCCTGGGCAGCGTCGAAATATGTATTTTTTGCGATATAGAAAACCATTTCTTTTGTTTTAAGATAATATAGAAAAAAATATTTATTCACGAAATCATGAGGCCGTAACTTTGAGTGTATGGTTTGAGTTTCAACTCGACATCTCCAGGCATTTCTGAGATAATTGCTTTTAACAGACAGGTAGACAGACAAACAGACGAACGAACAACAAAGTGATCTTATATTTTGCCTTAAAAGATACGGAATTCTAAAAAGAATAAAAACAAAATCAATCCAATATTTAAAACATGATAAACGGGTCCAAAAAAATATAAAAAGATCAAATTGCCGGCGGCAACTCTCACGCGAGCTTAAAATAATTCACAGGCTTTCGGATAAAATTGGTGGTATTTAATATTCGCCACATTTGTATTCAACTGGTAGAGCTGCAGTTAAGCATCTATAAAATTGTATGAATTTGTCCACCATTAGCTGTTCTTTTATGAACAGTGGTTTTTTTTATTGTGGCTCAAAAAAACGTGGTTGAATAGATTCGTTGTGTGTGGGTTCGAAATCTTGACGTGTAACTAGAATATTCTCTATTTCCAATCAGAGTATAATGTAAGCAGACTGATTGTATCTAGAAGAGTACTTACTCTGTTGAGTAAAATCAATTTTGAAGTCTAACAGTAAAGTGTTTGTATATTACATTATAAAAAAAGAAGTGTTTTTCTATATTCTCCACAATAAAAGTAGTACACAGATTGTGGGTTTGATTCCCATTCGAGGAAATTAAATATTTACTATCTTCATTTCATCGCTCTGGAGTTAAGGCAAAGCGGCGTTGAGTTTCACTACTCAACACGTAATGCTTCCAGAAATCAGCGGAAATTGGAAAGCAGAGTATGTTAACACTAGGCTTCCTCTGTCTACCCAGCTTCATGCGGGATACACTGTGAAACTGTCAAAAACAGTAGTACTTTTATACGCAAAATAGAGAGGGGTGAGTTTCCTTTTTCCTTTCCGTTTCCTTTTTTTCATAAAATTATTATTTTGTTACAATTTACTTTTTAAATAAAAAAAAATATTATTTAAAAGGTTATTTTAATTTATATTTGTATTCACAAACAGAACTAAAGCAATATGCAAATAGCGTAAATAGAATCATATATGCATATTACATTAATTAGGTGAATAAACACATGTAGCATATTAACTTAACTATTCTGAATTATTTGTCTAAATATGTGTGTAGTGTCCCGTAATTTAAGTTTAGTGTACTTTAATTTTAGTTAGAATTAAAGAATATATTTCCCACTGTCAAACTAGCTTGTCTTCTAATATTTTTTAGCTTCATGCTGTACCTGGAAGGCAGGGAACCCAGTGTTAAAATATTCCGTTTCGACTAATAAACATCCCCATTTTCCGTCCAATTCTGAAGGCTTTCGTGTTGAATCGCGGAATTTAAAATAATTAAACTTTGACTCGACACTAAAGTCAAGAAAATTAAAAATAATTATTTTTTCATTTTATCGAGTGGGAATCGAACCCAATACGAGTCGCATTTACAGTCACACGCTAGTGCTCCTGCACCACGACTAGTGTCATAATAATAGTTAATTATGATTATTTGTATTACTTTTTTGATTTTACTTGCAGTAATATGCATCTCACCGTTGATTAAGTTATTTTCAAGACAAACATTTGTCCATCTATATTTAAATGTACATATTTAGTACATTATAAAATATCAAAATCTATGTGATTTTATTATGAACCGAACGCTTCACGCTTTATAACTTCATTGGTGAGTTATATTAGTTAAATATTAATTAATCTAAAAGTAGGATTTCGTTCCTAGAATAATCCAATTGAAACTAAAATTTAATTAGACATTATCATGAACACTCAATTCTTCGTCTTATCAAACAGACCCCAGCGGTTACCCCGGGGACCTACAATGAGGGTTTACTGAAGGCGCTGTATTTTCATAGTAAATGGCTAACCTGAATAAATTGACTGTTAAAAAGATTTTACTTTCACAATATTCCTAATAAATTCCAGATATGTTTTAATTTTTTGAACTTTTTTATTGTATGCTCGAATTTTTTGTTAAGCAGATTTTTAGCAGAAGCAGAATATTTCCCATATTCTCTCTGGCCATCGAGCTAGTTTCAAAACACTAAGCTCAAAAAATATTTTAAGGAAATATGATTTTAATATCGTTTATATTTTAAAATATGAAAGTGATTTTAATGTTCTATAATATAATGAACATTATTAAGTTCACGTTGAATGTTTAATGAAATTCTAAATAATCTCATTCTTAGGCCCTTCTCCTAGAATATTTAAAGCTGTCTATTCATTTTATGTTTTACTATCCATCTAAATATGTTTATTATTTAAATCTTGAAATTGAGGTTGATATCCCGATAGGTCCGATAGGTTATGGGTTGGATTCCCATTCGAGAATATCAAAATATTTAGTATCAAGATATTTAATAAACGCAGTTTATTAAATATCTCACTGATATAGAAAAAGTAGAAATTTATAGTTTTTGTCAATTATTATTATTAATAGCTGACTTGGGCGGTTTCGCCCGCTTGAACTATACGAATATTTATTAAATATGCTTATGAAATTATTTTCAGTTTAGGGGGTGAATTCTAAAAAAAAAAAAACACGAAACATGTAAACAACGAAAAATCGGTGGCGATTTAAAGATTTTTCCATACAAACTCTCCCCTGTCCTTGTGTCCCGTCCACTCTCACTTCAAACTAAAGATGATCATATCAATGCTATCTTAGAATGAGAGTATCTAATAAGAAACCAAAGTTTTATCATCTTGAAAGAGATATATCAAGACAAAGGAATAACTACCATAGCTTACAGGACAACACATCCACTATATAAGCTCGTACAATAAATATGATAGTCTTGTCGACATTTAAGCTTCCCTCAGCTTGAATGTCGAAGTTACTTCCATGTGCTTTTATTGTCATATACTCAGAATCACGTTTCAGTTCATGTTTCAGCGTTGTTCGGATGTTGGTGTTTCATCATGACTGGAGGTCGAAAATTACTATACATACAAACTGGACTATATGTTTGTAAATGAAGAATGCTTGCTTTGTTTTTAATTTTTTTTTGAAGTGAGAATAGTTTTTTTTAAAAGATATAAAATATGCTTCGCAAAATTATTATAGGTAGATCACTATCTATAATACTCTACACTTAGAGTATATAGTATTAGATAGTGCTATAGCTTAAGTTATATAATAAAAACAAAAAAATCGCACCAATATCATCTACACCATCTGGATACGTGGCACTCCACTACTGTGCGGTTTCGCAAAAACTTCCGTCCACTGCATACAGTGTTTCCAGGTCGATGCGACTAGGACACCTACAAAAAGCGTGCGTGTAAGGTGGAAATGCCTTAAAGGATAGCACCGCACCTGTAGCTCATTTAGTGTTCTAAAACAAGAAAAAAAAAAAAAGATTATTTAAATTTTATTAAGGTAATATACTTGAAGTAATTGTCATGATCTATTAAAATAATGAATTTAGCCTCAACATGGAAATGTAACATATCTTTTATCCCCAAAGTTTCCCAAATTTTAAATTTTTGATAATACGAAAATGTCGTTGGTATTATTCAATTAAAACTTATACTAAGTTAACGCAATTATCGTGTCTTACGTTCAATAGAACTTTTTAAATCCGATATTAGAATAAATGCATATAAATCTCAATAGGTCAACTTTAACATTTTTCAGTAAAAGTTATTCACAGTATGCTGAATAGTGCCAGCATGCTACAAGGAGTGCTCATTTTTTATGTGTTATAGTAAAAATTAAACTTTGACAGCTTTAAGCTTCGAATCGAAGAACTTTAAAACCATCCGCGCTGTATCAATATTTATTTAAGAAAATAAAAAAAAATATAATTGAGTCGATTCCCACTCGAGAGAATAAAATAATTAATATTTTATTTCTTTGGTAAGGAGATAGGAACTGAGTTGCCTAGCCTGCTATGTGTGGGATGGTTCTACAAAGATTCAAATTATATAAGTTTAAAATTATAATAAAAATAAGTATTTTTATAAAGAAAACTTTTCGAAAAGCTAAGATTAGTTTTCTTTATGCTTATTCTCGTATCGTAAAATAAATAAATGAGCCGTATGTCTAAGTTGCCACACTTAACACAGCCCTTCGAAAATCCAGACCGAGAGAACGATAACATTTCGATTGAAAAACCCTACTCAAAAAATTAACAGTAAAATAAATTTTTATTAAATATATAAGAAAAATCGATATTTATAAGCTTCCAGAGCAATATTGTGAATAAACACGTCACTAAAACTACTATACGAGTATAACTGTTTCTATTTACAGAAATCCGATGTTAAGTCCTATGAGAGATATATTGGCGAATGTAGTTCAATTATTTAGTTATTTATGGGAACTAGCATTCGTTGTACATTCAAAGCGAATATTGAGTGACCGTATAGAGTATTCCAATGAATTTTCATTTTAAAACATTTCAAATTAAAATGAACATTAAATTAGTTATAGTTTATTAAATTTTGCTGTACGTTTGTACATTCAATTTACGGAAATAAAATGAAAAGTTTTAAATAAACCCTCGACTCGAAAAAGCTCATCTTGGCTTGTAGGTTGTACTACTAATATGATTTTCATATAATATCTAGCAAGGGGCAACTGCAACGAACAAAGCTTCCGATTAAAAAACCCACTCTCAAAGAGGTTAAATCCTTCAGGGCCTAAGGTGCTACAAACAGACAAACTAAAAACTCTCTCCTTTTTGCGTAATCTTTCTTCCACACTTTTCATACTTTCCGCCAAATTCTGGAGGCATTGCGTGTTGAGTGGCGGAACACAACGCCGCTGTTTACCTCTACACCAGAATGGAAATAGAAATAAATTTAAATAAATATTTCATCTCTTCGAGTGGTGATCGAACCCCCAACCAGCCGATTTAACAGTCACACTTTGTGCTCCTGTGTCACGATTCGCCTCAACTTTACAAAATAATTTATAATTATATACATATTTATCTATCCTGATTTGTAT
Source organism: Heliconius aoede (assembly GCA_037355905.1). NCBI lineage: Eukaryota > Metazoa > Arthropoda > Insecta > Lepidoptera > Nymphalidae > Heliconius > Heliconius aoede. The sequence goes on from JBAIZZ010000258.1 coordinate 434,819, forward strand.
CCGCATGAGTTGCTATCTTGTTATTAGGGATAGTTTTGACACAACTAAAACCCAAAGTATATCTACAACTACGATTATGCCAGTGAGAGTAACGGATGTTTATATAACCTATACATTAGACGCTATACATAATAAATTGGAAGCTATTCGACCTCCTCCATATTTCATTGAACTGAATGTACTCTTGGTAAATATTTGTGGAGCTTTTATAGATAAAGGGTGACTAAACGCTATGGTTATAGGTTCGATATTCAGTTTTGGTAATGCTCATAAATCTATTTTTTTTTATTTTTGCGATTAAATAAAAACATTTGTTTCGTGCTGGACATACTACGTATTTTCTTTTAAATAGGCAGAAAATAAAGAGTGTGTGCAAATAAACTACTATATTTTACAAAAAGTCGACTATATACAAGTCACTGCCATTTTAAGCTGTATATGATCAGATGAATTTTATCAATATTTTCCACAGAGAGCTTACAGGGATTTAAAAGTTTATAACGAAAAATGATAAAGCTTAACCATTTTGCGTCATTTAAAATTTAAACTTGTAAATTTAAATTTAAATTTTTTTAAAGATAAATTCAGCTTTACGTTGTAATCCGCACACAGCAGGGCAGGCAGAGGGAACCTAGTGTTAAGATACTCCGTTTCCCTATTTCCGCCATATTTTTATGCTTTGCGTGTTGGGTGGCAGAACTCAATGTCGAGTGTTATGCCTTGCTACATTGAAGAAATTTAAATATTAATTATTAACATTTCATTCCCTCGAGTCAGAATCGAACCCACAACCGTCGTGTAACGTGTTTGTAAGTTACACCCTAACAGTTGGTCGTTACAGATAATCTCTTACATATTGGGATTCATAGACTCATTGAAATTACGCTTCTATTCACAAAAATAGAGCTATAGTAATATAGAGCACATATGCAGTACATTCACGCTTCCCTTATCCAGTGACATGAATATATTACAAGTAACGAGAATAGTTCGTTTGAAGATCTATTTGTGCTAGAAATATATGGAAAAATACGTCAACGTGACCTTCAATAAAAATAGTTACAAATATGGAGATTGCTTCTCCGTATTTTTATATTAGGAATAGGGGTTCTTAATAATATTTCTTATTAAATTATTATTTATATGTCATTCTCTATTAGAATTCACCTAATGAATATTTATTTTATGAAAAGTGAAGGATATAAGCTTACAAGGATGATAAAGAAGAAATAATACTTAAGTGTCATACGTAAAAACTAGTGTACGGAACCCTCGGTGAGCGAGCCCGACTTGCGCTTGTCTGGTTATTTTTTAGATTCAACCTGTGTCTCGTTGTATGTATGTAGGTAGAGGAAAGCTGGGAACCTAGTGTCAAGACACTCCTTTCCTATAAAGACATTTCTTCTCACTACCATTCGCTGAATATTTCTTTTGTTCTGATCGTATACAAAATTATAAGTTTTAAATCGTGATAAACTAACATGTAATATAATATACATAAGTGATTCAGAAATTTTAAAAACCATATCTAAATTACCACTGGTTTGGTGTAACAAGAACAAAGTAATGTAATTTTTTTAAATTCTTAAAGTGTTATTCCATATTTAGGGTAGAAAAATAATGTCATCTTACTGCAAGTAAATCGTTTTGAAATACAAATTAGTAGGTCTAATTTCGAATTTAAGTGAATGGAGCAGCTTAGGAGTACAATAAAATCTAATTTGAGTCGAAACGCTCTATAGCGGGCCGCGCTCTGTGTGGGGACTGTTGAAAATTTAATACACTTCCTATTAGTGCAGAAATATTGTTGAAGCCTTTGTTGTAACATATTATAAAACAAAGCGAATTGAGTTTGCTTTTCAGCGTCACGCTGTATTCCACTAATAGGAGAGTAGGCAGAAAAAACCCGTTCGTCCCCACTTTTCCCCCATTACTATTTCCACGATGGCCTCTATTGTAAATGATTTTATTCAATTTGCAAAGTATGTAGGTTCGGGTTGAATCTTTGAACTTGTACCGGATTCGTAAGAATCAGCCGTTAATGTATTTTAAGCGATGTAAAACTTGTCCCGTTCCCATTTAATGCCAACTACGTTATTTTGTACCAATGATTAAAATAATTTTTCGGCCATTTTTTATAACCAGAGGAATAAAATATATTATATTTTCATACTTTTTTTTGAAAAAATCAAGTTACATAACATATCAAATTTGGTTGAATCTAAAAAATGTTACACGATGACACATTGACCCAAACTTAATGCCTTGTATCATTACATCAGGAAAATGAGAATATATTAGTACCCAAAGCGGAAATAGAACTCTCAACCATCGACTTTTTCAGCCGGATAGTGTGCCACTACGCTTTGGATTTAGTATCGGGGAATACCGAGACTTTTATCTCTGTTATTGTTAGTAAGTAATTAAAAAATTAAAAAAGTAAAAAAAAAAAAATATCAACTGACGTGGCATGATTCACAGGATCATGACTGTCCCGCTCGGGACATTAAAAATGTTGACCTAATTAATTAAGAAAATAGGACGTTTGGCAACGCTGTCTGACTGACATATGTACCAAAAACAAATGTCACGTTAATATTATGTAAATTCTCCAAAAGTCCAACTTATCTTAACTATTAAGAATGAAAGCTCAAGATAGAATAATGTGGGTATTTTGCAAATATACGCAATTACGCTATAATTACTGCGAATAACACATATAGCGGTGCGGTGTTTGTCTAAGTGCTCGTATACGCAGATTAATTGAAACCTAATCACTGTAATGTATATATAATCCCTAAGACACGATATTGAGTATGTTTGTAATAAGCTGCTTGTATTAAATTAATAACCATTTAAAGCTCGTTTTAGAAACCGCTCTCAAATCTAAGATCGATCTTGATAGTTTTCTGATGATTGAACTGATGTATGATATGATGATGATGATGATATGATGATTTCTGTACTTCTATACTTAAATTCTATGCTTATTTTTGCAAAATTATATTGATTTCTTTGTTTTTCTAAACGATAGTAATATAGTAATATAGTTTTTAGAAAAGCGAATATTACTTCAAAGATATATATTATTCTACCTTATATTTAATATCTAACATTAACATATTAATATATTAAATACAAATTCAAATGTTTTTGACGTGAATGAATTTCAGTATAAGTAATAGTGTAAACAAAACTAGTCTCCAGAATATCTGCGAAGTAAATCACGTAAGCTCTTATCTATATATATTATATAATGTGACAAGACGTTAATATCAAGCGTGTTTGTTCTCAAATTTCACGGATTGCTGCCTCCTTTATCTATACATGTTGTTATCACTAAATACATCTAGGCAGGTGATTTAATATTAATTAATTAATAGTTCGGTTTGTGGGCGGGGCTTGCCTATTTGAAAGGACATAAGTAGTTTAAATATTGTGTAAAATACCTACATTACGTCAGCAATAGTCAACAACAACATTATTGTTCCAGAAACTTAGATATTCATAATTATTGTTTATTTTTTAACTGACTTCCTAAAAGGAGGCAGTTGTCAATTTCACTGCTTTTTTATGTTTGTTAGTTTGGTTTGACAAATGGACGAATAACTCAATATTCTGCAAAACCATTTTATTGTCACGGTTCATGAGATACGTTCTGATGACAGACGGATGGATAAGTCTTAGTAACAGGTAGTTTAACTCTTTGGATACGGGACTTCATTTGTAACAAAGTTAAAATAGTACATTAAGTATCTACATTCAATAATTTATGTTGACTTTATATATCTTTTTATTTGTTATACAATATATATACAATTTGCATGACGATAGATATTATACTGCTATTGACTAAAGTATGCAAAGTTCATGTGGACGACTGAAACTGAAATACACACTGAGAATATTAAGCAGATACAGTAATGACTGACCAGAATTTTTATAGGTCCTGTACAGTTAGAGACACACATTTCAGCTGTTTCAAAAAAAAAAAAAATTATTATGATAAATCGAAAATTAGCACATTATTGAAGCTTTAAAGATGAAATATTATTATAATGTATTAGCTTTTTTGCAATTGTAATAACTTATATCGTCAACATTTTTCACTTAAATTCATCATCATCATCATCATGTTTTCAACTGCAAGCTGTAACCCACTCGCAGCAACGAAGGCAGAGGTGCCCCACTTTCCATCAAATTAAAAAAAAATGAAAAGTTTGTAAAAATTTTAAATAGCGAACCGCGCTTTATCTTATTATCAAAGCGAGGAAATGAAAAATATTCATTCCCTTGGGTGGGAAATAAACACACGTTAACGATGGAGCCGATAAATTTTATTGTAATATTATATTTCTAGATTAATTAATCTACCGTTAATTTGAATAAACTAAAAGATAATAAAAATCTTTTATCTATATCTTTTTAGTATATCTATAATTTTTACAAAAAAAAAAACCTATTGCAACCGGAAATCATAATCAGAATCTAACTAAATTCTTGAAGTGTATCTTTATTAATAATAATGGAAAAAACGTAAAGTTTACATTGAAAAATTACATTTTAAATTACTGGTACAAACATATATATTACTTAAATATCTCATTTATATTAAGCTCATGTTATTCTACTGGCTGACCATAAAAATTTCTCCACTATTAAAACTGCTATCAAAACTTCTAACCTAAGAGTGCAAATAATCTAATTGCCATTACTTTTATTATGTCTATGGAAGCGATTGTGAGAGCTTAAAGACAAAGGAGAGCTAGTCTTAAGACAATGCATTACCTATTGACTAGCGGAACTCAACCCTGCGCTTTTGCATTGCACACCAGAGAGAAAAAAATGGAAATATAAATTTAAATATTTCATTTTCACACTTTGCGTCGCTGCGCCACGACTGGCCTCTATTTGTTGTATTTAATTAAAATGTCGAAAACGACCGAAATATTTAATAAGAATTGCGGTACGACGTCGCAATTATCCACACAGAATACCTTATTGTATTGCCCAGAAACCGAGCAATGATGAGGGTATGAGCTGTCTCAAGTAGAGACAGTCAGTCGTGCAGAAGAAAATAAATTGTAAGTCACGTATTATTTCGGTAATAATATTTACTTTTCTCGAACCTGGAAAAGATTGATGATAATGTTTTCTTATCATATTTTTTTTGTTTCAATTGTTCTCAATATTCAATGCAATTAACACCACAGCATGTCCTTTTTTATCGTTTGTGTTTCCTCTCTCTTTTATGGATACATCATCCAAGAGGGACTCTGGTGGGCTATGTAGGGATTATAGATTTAGGCCATCTATGATATCCACAAAACCCTAGTCACTGGCCGGTGCTACTGGTATACCTACCGTTTAATTATGAAGGGATGTCTCTTCTCCTCGTTGATCTAGACAGACAAGAGCGTTATTGGGTTGGTTGGAAAAAAGCGTATTTTCATTACAATTGTACACTATGATACTTTTTCCTTCTTCGTTAAGCGATACAAATATTTAATTTAAAATATTTTTATTGTCCTAAAACTTTTCCTTGTCAATTCAGAGTATATGAAAACTAAAAAAGAAACAAACTTTTCATCCATCGTCATCCTACTGTAGTAGTTTTAACGACGTTTTATCATGACCGTCAATATATAAGAAAAGTTTTATTAATTTTTCAAAAGCTTCCACATCAGCAGGAACTTTTTTAAAGAGATTTTTAGTGAAACTCTGCAACGTCGTCCAAACTAATTTCTATTTCAATAAAGAGTTCGCTTTGTGTAGTATGAAGTTATAAACTTTCAAACTTACTATTAGAACACTTAACCCACTGAGCTGACGTTATTTAATCAGCGTATATTATTAAATTTTGAAGTGGTTTTCGACATTTAGTCTAGTATGAACTGTTGTTGAAGTCTGCGCTTGAGAGTGATCTTGAGATGTCGATAATCAAGAATGAAAAAGTATCTCAAAATTAATCTCAAAGTTGAGAGTATTCTTCTACTATTATTTCTGTGTGCATGTTTTTTGTTCCTTTTCATAAATTCACACTGTATTTTGTACCAGATATAATAATAACACTTTTGAACTTTATATAAAAAAAAGTAGGACGTTGAATTCAGCCACTCAATTCTTCTAAAAAAAATGATTATGACGCAATTAGAAATAATGAAAATGTTTAAAAATTGGGCGGATGGGGAATGGAGTGTCTTAACACTAGTATTCAAGGTTCCCTCTGTCTACACTGTTGTATGCGTATGTATTTATTACAAAAGCTTTTTTTCGTCAGCATTAAAAAAAAAACAATCAAAACTTAAACAATCCTCCAATAAAATAAGAATAACAATAATGAAGCTGACGCCTCATTATGCTTACTTTAACTAAAGTGCTATCTTATTGTCCTCGCGACGCTTTGTCTCAACAAACTCAAGTCGAAATATTCAAGAAGCTTCGACGAAGCAAAGATTATCATGATCCACATCTTCGAAGGGCGAACGTGTCGTAAGTAAAAATAAAAAGAGAACCTTGAAATTTAGGAGCTTTTCGTTGTTTACCATCAATACGTGCGTTTTTCGTTAATAGAGTTTTATGTATATAATACATGTAAGTGGACATCACAGGTCAAAAGTAATTCGATGTTTATTTACAAAGTTAAACTATATTTGCGCGCCATTTACGCCACCCACTAAAACGAGAGAAAGCGAAATGATCGTAATCGTGTAAGAAAGGCGATGGAAACCACGAGCAGGACATTTATTTTTTGTCTTCAATGATTTTTTCAGTTATTTAAAAAATATTAAAATATTAAGTGCAACTCAGACAATTTTCAGTTACGGCTCACATAGTGTACTTCCTTTGTAATTGACTTAAATATTTATGGACTAACGAGTTCCTAAGCTATATTCATTTTGTTTGTATTTCATTAGACGAACGCTACTCGGTTTTCTCAAACGAAGGCTCTGTGAGCTGCGGCACGTAACACCTAAATAACCATATTGTGCTTCATACGAGTTTATAATTAACATAAACACACTGATTATACGTAAATGTGACGAAATTCATTTTCAGAAGCAATTTACCACGATCCAAGATAGCAAGTGTTTTACCTTTTGAGCGAGGGGTCTCCTTCAGTGAGAATCGAACCCATAACCCTTTGCGTTTACAGTCGCACGTTTGAGCCCCTGCGCCGCTACGGGCTTCAAAGGCAATGTTATCGTCCGAAAAATCCGTATATTTTAAACATAAAAATAAATCACTCTCACGTAAGCTTAAAATTTATATACGTGAAATTGAGCCACTAATTTACCTGACGTGGACCCTTGCAAGTAACGGGAGGCCCCTGAGGACCAATATAAAACGCCTGGTGCATAATAAAGGACATTTACCTTTAACAACGAAATCAAATATTTGGTATATTTGGTCTTTTCTCAATAATAATATAATAAATAAATAATAATAATAATGAATATTATAATTATATTCATTATTATTAATTAAATAATTATTTTTATATTTTAAAAATGAAAATATTTTAGTCCTGCAATTATTAGTAACGTTAAAATAGAAATAATGACGTGTTTTAAATCCTGGAGACCGCTTAAGAGGCTCGCTCTTTTCCTTGTCATCGAATAATATGATGATTAACAACAACAGGCTACAGTGGAATTATTATACTGAATCAATATTGAAACCATAGTTCTGCAAGTGTTTCAAATATATGAGCATTGGTTTAGTCCAGCTGTTGGCGTTCCAAAGCAGTTGTTACAACGCTTTGTGAGTTAAAGCCTAAATCTGTCATCGGTTGAATAGCGGTCAATGTCAGAATAGAATATGGATTCAATGTGGGAAATGTGTTTATGGGTTTTGTGTAAAGTGTTTGTCTTTGTTGAAATTCTTATAGTTTTTATAGAAATTCTTTATTTAGATTAGTATAAGAAATCGAAAAATTTGATTGTTTCCTTTAACTAGAGCGTGAGTGGACTACGTAATCTGTGAGTTCGAAAGAGTAAATCACTACAGTGTATGGAGTCTCGCGGGAAATTGAGAAAAAATTGGTGCCGCGACTAAGTAATTACTTCCAAATAATAATGAAGAATATTTACAATGTTGTACATTTGCTTTAAAAATGTAAATAACATATTAAATATATATTTAATATCAATATTGATTGCAATATATATTTAATAATCAATATTGATTGCAATATATATTTTTTTAGCTTCATGCTTAGCAAGGCAGAGAGAATGTGGAAATCGAGAATTAGACACTCCATTTTCGTTTCCCATATTAAATATTTCATATCTTCGAGTGGGAATCGAATCCACGACTTGCCGCATTTACAGTCGCACGCTTGTGCCCCTGCCTCAAATCTATATTGTCACATTTTCCCTAAAAGATTTGAATCTAAAAGGATTTCGTTAAAAATACGTATCTTACATATGTAAAAATGGCATCGAATTTATTGCTACGAAATTTGAAACACTTTGAAATAGGTACATGAACTTGAGCAATACAGTTTCACGCTGGATCCCGCACACAGCAAGGTAGGCAGAGGGAACCTAGTGTTATGACACTCAGTTCCCCACTTTCTGCATCAATATAATAAAAACAATCAAAATGTTATATTTTGACATTTTAAATAGAATAAACACAATAATTTCAACCGCATTTATACCAAATAATATATATCGTCAATACACATGTGGTTTTGAAATGTCAGGCGATCAAACAGAATTAATAATTTTCGAATGCACTTGAGTCCATGTCTTTTCCATTAAGCTTACCGATCACTTTAAAGAGGTGCTTTTGTTTTTAATAAAAATATTATTACAATTATTATGTATTGTCCGATTAAATGATACTTTTATTATATTATTATAATAAGTTTAATTTTGATTCTTTTATTATTGTAGGTCTATTATCATTTTTTTTAACTAATAATATTTTTTTATAATTTATATGTGACTTTTATTTTTGTTAATTCGTAATTGAGGATACTATACTACATGCGGGATACAGTGCGATGCTTGGTTTAGTCGCTAATTTTACTGTCTTTCTTTCTTTTAAATTTCCATATCTCCAAATAATATATTTGGAGATATTAAAAGTGCACAAATAGTAACCTAGTAGAGCATTTATATAATTTTTGAAATAAAAGTCTTTATTTTAAATTCATGTAATAACGAAACCCGGACATAAGATCGCTTGTCCTTCTGTACCTCAGTCAACACATTATATTTATAATTAATTTTACTTAAAAGTCCGAAAAAAGCAAATTTATAGGTATTTTATTGATAAAAAAAACATTAAAAACTTATTATTTCAATATTATCAAAGCTATATATATAGCAAGCTAGTTATTATTATCAAAGCATTTCAAATGTATAGTTTAATTTTTTTTAAATGAGTGCATATGCCCGCAAACTTAAGCTTGTCAAAAATAAGTTGTACTTCCGGTTGACCTACAATACTGAAATTAAATCACCAATTGACCATTTTTTTAAGTAAATTATGCTAATAAGTATACAAAATTTCAAGCAAAATGGCTAATTTACAAAAAAAACAAACATTATCATACATCCTCGTCATGAAATAAATAACAGCACGTATCTTTAACCATTTAATTGTTGCAAAAGTAATTCAGCACACAGACCCCCGCGAAACTTCTCGGTTCAGTTTCAATTAAAACTTCCAAATGATTTATACTTCAGCTGTACATTGTACTTTATTTTGAGTAATAATATTTTGTTTTTGTTTACTTATTAAAATTAGGATTATATTCTCCACTTCCTGTAAAATTTGAGTGGTGCGTCTCAAAGACAATCACTGTTTTACTCGAAGGTATAACTAAAATACTAGCATATATAACTGTAGAATATTTTATTATATAACGGATGTTATTATACTATATCAACCTTACTCTGGAATTAACTTATCTCCTTAAAAAACTGCATCTAAATCCGTTGTGTAGTCTTAAATATCTAAGCAGGGACAAGCAGCGGAAAGCGACTTTGTTTTATATTATGTAGTGATAGTGATATGAAACATTTGATATAGCGCCTATCTATTGAATCCTTACCTTTTTCTATAGAGTCAACAGATAACCCAAAATGACTGTTATAAGTAACTGTCAATAAAAAAATTATAATTTGTGATAAAATAATAATATTGCAATTATAAAGTGAGATATATATATCTTTTAAGCTGGATAAAACTGCACATAGTGTGTAAATTTAATTAAAATCGTCTCAGTAGTTTAGGAGTCCATCGAGGACGTACAACGTGACACCTAATTTATAATATATGTAACAGATATTAGGTACCTATGTAAATTATTACAATGAAAGTGTTAAGACACTCCGCTCCCCATTTTTTATTGACGAATTTAACGCCGCGCTTTGGTCGACACCAGAGCGAAGAAAATGGAAACATGAAATATTTAATTTCCTTGAGTGGGAATCGAATTCAGAACCTGTAGTCATCAATCACACTTTCCCCCGCTCCCTGAGTGATCTCAGTAATAAATTTATACTTTATACACATAATATTTGAAATATTATGGCACTTTAAGTAAATTTAAACGATTTAAAGCATACTTATAAATTATTTCAAAATATATACTTCAATATACGCCAAAGGGTTTGACTGAGAAACAAAATATCGTTTATCGTCTGCCAGAACTAAGCGGCGTTGTTTGCTCTAAACTAAATCATCTCTCTATGAATATATAGTGACTTACAATCCTTTATAAGTTTTTGTATCAACATTTGCTTTTGGGGATTTTGCGTATACTTTGTGATAACTATAACAGATATGTTATATAATTTATATTTATGTTGAATAATTTTCTTATGTTGTATTACGCACTAGGGCCGAGGAGGAGATTATTTATTTTTAGGGAGTGCTGTATCACAATAAAAATATATATATGTAATTATATTGGATTCACCTTGTGGTCGTCTACCTATCCATCTATAATGACCATTTTTTTCGAAATTGTATAGAGACCACCTCCAATTCTTTCAATGTCTTTCAAGAATATGTGAAACCCCGCTTTGCTAAGTTTAAATTTTGATATTGTTTCTAAAAAGTATTTTCACTTCTAAGCCAATTCTTTAACAAAAACAAACGCAAACAACCCTCTTATTGGACATATCTCCTTTTGTTGGCTTGATACAAAAATTCGCCAGAACAAATGTTGTAGCCTCCAGACACATTAAGAAACAAAATATTATTCAATAAATATATATATATCTACTTTTGAAGTGGTCGGGAAAACACAGTGTCTATACGAATTTGACTAAAAGAAATGTAGTTATAAAATACTTTTTTCTTCACTCAACGCTCAGAAAGTTAATGAAGTCGATACGCCGATATATAAGATTGTTACGATACATTCTTACGATTGTTAGTATAATGTTAATTAGCCCATATATATTTTTATAAAATATCTATAAATTTATGCGAGGCTTTGGCCGCTTAAACTTATTGTTATTTTTTAAATATTATAGCTACATTTTTTAAATTTAAATTGCGCCCTATGCGTTATTCGAATGTATAAACTATATTACAGTAAAATTTTTATCCAAATCCCTTCAGTAGTTTTTTCGTGAAAGTGAAACAAATATCCTTACAAGCTTTAACATTTACAATATAAGTAGGATATACGCTGTAAAACCTAAAGAGTGGCGAATAACGATCTACATTTGCAACGTTTGATCAGCAGTGACAATAGCACCTGTCCCGTTGGCTACAATTGCTAGATAAATCGAGTCGGGCCGGCAATTGACTTCGAGCCGGACTTCACATGCATATATCCATGACTGCTCTAACTACATTTCACTCATGCGCCACTATTCTATGCCACTATATTTATTTGATAAAATAATAAAGTTTAATAGAATCCGTCGGTGCGCGAGGGCATTAGAAGGTGAGTAAACGCGACAGTTGCGGGTTTCGACTCAGGGCAGTTTAATTTTCTCGATCTGGTATCAAGACAGAGCGCGGTGTTGAGATCCGCTACTCAATACACAATGACTCAAATATTCGGCTAAAAGTGGCAAGAGAAATGCCTTGTCGCAATGTAGTTTCTATTACGTTCCACTAGGCAAATGTATATAGAAGATATTTCACGTCACATAACGCTATTGCTATTATACAAAAAATATTTAAAAATTCAAATAATAAACTATACAAAAAAAATATCCAACCCTTACAAAGACCTCCAATTCGTTATTCAAAGTTACGTGAGAACAAATAGTATGACTATTGCCGACAGTGTTTTAGAGTGTCATTCGTTGCAATACGTGCGCAGAGGCGGCGGCGGCGGCGGCGGCGGCGGCGGCGGCGGCGGCGTTAAAATCTGTGTCAACAGTCACCGTATTGATTAAAAGATAAAATGTCAAGTGCTGCATTGCACGTACGCCGCACAAAACAAACAAGCGCTGATTAAAACTGTGAAAATGTCATTTCTTTACTACAATCATCAATACTTCAGTTTAACAATCTGTCGATGTCAATTGTGTTTGACGTAATTTTAGGCTACAATTTTAATTATTTTTGCAAAAAAAAAAAGAAGAATATTTAGTAAAATCAAATCAGCTTTACACTGTATTCTCGCAGCAGGGTAGGCAAAGGGAACCTAGGCCTAGTTCCAGTCACTCCCTTGTGCCCCTGCGACACGGCGGCCTCAAAATTTACTCGTCCTAATATTTTTATTTGCTTAATGGTATTTAGTAGAAAATAAAATAAAATAGTGTTAAGACCCTCCGTTCCCCGTTTCCGTTCCGCTGATTTATTTAATTATATAAATAATAATATTTTTCCCTACCAGTACCTAACCAGTGCTATGTTCAACTATCATTAATAATGTGTAAACATTAGTTTCCGATTCAAAGTAACGTTTATATTTCACGAGAATTACTGGGTGTATGAGATTGGCTCTAGCCAACTTTGTTATAATTTGGTACTATATCAGGAACTCGGCTCAGAGGTTGACTGTAAGCACAACTGGTTATGGGTTCCGTAACGTTGACTCCCGCCACTCAACACGCAATGCTTCCAGAATTCAGGGGAAAATGAAGAACGGAATGTCTTAACAGTAGATTCCTCCTAACTAAAGAAACACAAAACATTGAAGATATTTATTTTCTCTTTTTATAAGAAAGAAAGAAAGAAATTCTTCGTCCAGAAACTAAGAAATAAAGAAAAAGTCACGCTTACTTTTAAATATATAAATAAATTCAATGAAATTGAAGTATTCTATCAAATCTCAAACAAAAATTCATAAATGTCTAAAATGTTGTTAGCGTCCAATTTTCTTATAGAGCTCACATTGTAACCACAAAACTGCATTTTCGTACATAAAATGAATGACCTCTATACGTTTTCCTCTGTAACTTCTACGATTTATGTATTCTAAAAGAGTTTTTGAGCTGAGACGAAATAAAAAAATTCCACACGTTCCATTTCGTATTTAAGCAAGCAAAATATTACGATAGTACTACATCATCGTTTGATTTTGGGGAAGTCGTATAAAACACCTGCTGTAGATTCCTTCGTTCCAGCAGAATTCGCTTTCCATTTTTCAGGATACAAGACAAAATGATCCATAATAATAAAATTGTCAAAGCTACTTAGTGATTTCATAGAGCTCAGAAAGAAAAAAATGTAGTATACTTTCGTTTTATTTTTAAAATTAGAGGTTTAGAGTATATATATTATATATATATATTCCTCACTTTCCACCGAATTCTGGAAATATTGAAATTGAACAATCTGTGGCGTTTGCGGTCCCACATTTTTACCCCTTGCGCCCTGACTGACCTCAAATGAAGATATCCTGGATAAAATAAATTATAATTATTTCTATAGCATAGAAGATGGTCAAAACTTGTAATCTTTATTTTATTTATCTACATGTCAACATGGTCCCAGGTCTACATGGTTAGTATTAAATACTAAAACAAGAAAAATAAAAGTACTTGGTCTGTTAAAGATATCCAGCGATAAAATAAAAAGGAATCCATAAAGAGCCAGGCAAGCGTAAGAAGCGTCAATTTACATATTATTATAACGCCACTAGGGACGAGTGAGATATTTTTAATTTCGTTACGGGGTAGTTCCTAAAGCCTAGTACCGAAACCTTCAATTTTCTATTATTTCTACTCTCTATTTATTATTATTATATTTTTACATATTTTTTTTATGAAAAAGAAATGAAAGGAATGAAAGGAAAAATGAAAGGAAATCACATTAAAACACATAATATAATTTTAAATACTAAAAAAAGGAAAGATTTTATACATTTTAAAATGTAAAATATTCTAACACCTAGGAAAGGAAAATACAAAAATACCCAAAACCCGTCTTCTAGAGCAATGGTTTTCAAGACAATTTGGGTTCAAATTTTTATATATTTTCGAAAAAGTAACTTAATTAGATTTTGTTGTATTTTGGCTGTCTTAACTATCTTAAGTTATAAAATCCAGGGCACCAGTCAGTACATCTAGTGTCATTAAGACACTTATTATTTACCATAAGCATATAAAATATGAAGATCAATTTCAACAGTCATAATTTTTTGTTACATTGAGAGACATTTTCGGACTTAGATATTTTATTAAAAATATATGCTCTTCTACACAAGCACATATGTTTGTTGTGTTTGTTACCATCACAGTTTATTAAGACACTCTTCGGATAGTCACTTTTTGAAATCAAAACACGATCTACAATGGGTCGTGTGGCGAAACTCAACGCCACATTTTACCTTACCGGAGTGGAGAGAATTATAATTCCCATTAGAAAATAAATCGAATTGAACCTACGACCATCGCATATTATCATAGTAAGTTATATATATATATATATATATATATATATATATATATATATATAACGTAAAGTAAGTTATATATATATATATATATATATATATAACTTACTACGATAACCTCAATTTTTATATTATTGAACAAAACTCCATTATTATTCCAGTCGTGTCGAAATCCAACGAACAATGAGCAATATTTTGTAAAAATAAACAAAAATATAATATTATATAATTAAACTAAACATTTCTGATGGAAATATAAAAAGGAAAATGGAAAATATTTACTTGACAACATATGGCACGGCACGCGCATATAAGAGTAATCTTATTGAAGTCTTTTTATTTAACTCTGTTTACTTTCGATTATATCGATTCCGATAAATTTCTTTTATCATGATGGTAAAAATAAATATTATTTAAGTGTCGTTTTATAACTAAAAGCCTAGTGTAGAATGGCCCGGCGAGTGACGTCCGAGCAATTACGGCGCATCGACGCCTCGGAGAAGAAGCTTTGATGTCACTAGGATTCTAAAATTAAGCTTAACATTAAGCTTAGAATTTCTCCACTCATAATTTTTTTTCATTTCATGGTACACAATTTGATATATTTATTATAGTGTCTCATTTTAAGATTAAAGATAATGTCTTTGTCAGGGTTTTTAACTGACTTCTGTAAAAGGAGGTACCAGATGGATTACTATTATTATTAGCCGTTAATTACTTTTTAATGACTATTAACACACTATTTACTATTTATAAATATACGGATATCATTCTTTTGTTGTGTACATCAATTTAAATGTTGGTACTTTATTTCCAAAATGTAAACCACTTCTTTTTCCAAGTTCTAGAGTACATATTTCTTTTAAAATCTTCCAGTTGTTCTTCTCGGCTGCTCTTTGAGTGCCAATGGCAGTCACCCATGATACAGTCACGGGAATATCGTCATCGATACATATAAGCTTCCTACAAAATCATAATATTATACATAAGTCGACAGAGCAAGGATATTGTTAAGACACTCCAATTACCACTTTCCGTCGAATTCTGAAAGCATTACTTGTTGAATGGCAACACTTAACGCCAAGCTTTGTCTATACCAGACCGAAGATATTAAAATTATGAAAATTTCATTTCCTCGAGCGGGACTCGAACCCACAAATTATCGCGTTTATAATCAGAAACACTAGCCACTTTTTGGCTACCCCCCCCCCCCCCCTCCCCCTTACATGCGGGCTACAGCGTGAAGCTGAAAAAAAGATATATAATATTTAAGCCCGCACCTGACTCTTATGAATTCATTGGCAATACCAAGTCCTCTATACTTTGGATCTACTATAATTCCTCTTCCTTGGTAGAATGTCTCGAAATCTTTTGGACCGCACCATTCTTCTATTACTGTCAGAAGACCAAAGAACCTTTTCATTTCTTCGGTTTTCAATTTTGACTGCAACTGAATATAAAAATGCAGACAGAGCAAAAGTGTCAGAGATGTTTAGAAAATTAAAATAAAACAATTTTTATTCTTTTTTCTGTTCTGGTTCTGACTTCCCTCAAGTGAATGAATGATTTCACTCTCTTCCTCTGGCAAAACAAAACGTGAACACATGTCACGAATCCTTGTGGTAACATAAGCGTGAAAGTACTTCTACACATATTGTCTGATGGCTTAATGCGAACTTAATTAATTAAAGAAAACTTTATTAATTATTGAACAATTTTCTCAACATACGATATATTAGTAATATTTTGTAAATATTTTTTAAAATTCTATATATTAATATTTATTAAAATAATTTTTTATACGTAATATCTAAACTGATAAAAAAGATATGTAAGAAATATAAAGATAATAAAAAAATAGATAGTGAATAAATAATTTTATCTAGAGTATTAACAAATAATTACCTGCTGGTATTTCTCCTTTACGTTTTCCGAACCATTTGCTATTATCATTAACGATAAACCAATGATTTCCGGTTTAGAGCTCTCGTCGTCTATCCGACAATATACGGTTCGGGGATTATCTTTATAGTTGTAATTGACCAGCTCTTTATATTCCTCAACAGATTCTTCGTTTTTGTATATCCCTGAAACGATTTAAATAACAAAAAATAAATACTATAGAATACATAAAATATATGTTAAATAATAATAATAAAAATAGAATAAATACACGAGCAGATAACTTTTTTTTTCTCAAAAGATGAAAGTGACATTTCAATGTTCACTTACAGAGAAAAGTAGAAAATATTAAGTTGAAAAATAATATAGAATAAGCTTACATAGTAATAATATTATATGAATATAATTAAAATACACCTGCAGCCACATGAAATTCTTCTTCTCTTAAAAAATATTTCTTCATAAATTCGAAGGCATCGTCCTCACGTCCTTCTGGAAAATCTTCAATTCTTAATCTTATTACACCGCCGTCTGTTTGTTTTCCCTCAAATCTCGCCCACACTTTCTGACCTTTCGACATTTTTGTATTTGACAAATATTTGAAGCTAGTTTGAATTCAATTTTGAAAAAATACGTCTACATCTACATGTGTTCCAATTTTATGTACAAATTATCTGTGTTTTATATAATAATAAATATTATCACAAGACATGATAATACTAATGTCTTGTTATATAATATATTCCGCAAACTAAATTATCTGTGGGTTATCTATACTAAAATAATAAAGAGCAAAGATTTGTATGTGCGTATGTTTGTAATTATACCGTTTTCAAAACTTTTTTTCACAATTGGAATGGCACATAGAAAAACTTACGAATCAGGAGTACCTACTAGAACTTTTATAATTTTACACCTAAAGGGTAAAAAAAATTACATAGTATGTTATTAATCACATGTGCTGCAGAAACTGCTAAAGACAACAAAAAAAAACTATAAAATAAAGAACATATCGCATAATATGTCTATATCGTATACAGTTTAATATTCGATAGAAATGCCGACCATATTTGTTAAGAACGACGCACACAAATACTAACTTATCACCAAAGAGCCGATAGCAGCCACACCTTTGTTTATTTATAATGCCTGAAAATTTCTGTGAGCATATACCCAGCACTGCTAAAGCTATCAGAGAATAAGGAGCTTGGGTGGTGATTACTTCTATGCAGTTATTAGATAACTAAGATGCAAAAATAGTACCTAACTTTTGTTAAATTAAAAAGCTCATTTTCATTTTTTACATTTTCTTGGGAATAGTTTTTCAAATGATATTGTCCATTGCATGACACTTAGTATGGATATAGCTCTCTACAAGACACCCCCAAATCCTGTAAGCTGTAAGGGCCTACGAACATATTAGGATAAAATATTTTACAATTTAATATATAACATTTGTAGTTTTCCTCTTTTATATATAAATGATTTTCTAGTGGAATAAAAAAATATGAGATAGAATTGTTTGTTTAACGTCATTGATTTAAAAATTAGTCACTTACAAAGTAAATTTTGAGGTCAGTCATGTAACTGTAAACGCGACTGTATATGCATTCGATTCCCAATCAAAGAAGTGAAATGTTAAAAAAAATCCTTTCTTTGTGATGGTGTCGAGAAAAGCGTAATAGGCACACGGAACATAGTGTTAAGACACTCCATTCGTCACTTTCCACCGAATTATTGAGGCATTGCGTGTTGAGTGGCGGAACAAACGAAATCGCAGTGGATGGTCGACACATCATATTGGCCTGGGTGCTTATTTTTTTATAAATAGTCCGTAAATAATATAAGTAACATTGAAGCTTGCTAGTATGACGTAGTTTGCCTCAATTTTAATCAAACTTTATCTGGTTATAATAAATATACATTCTTTACGTTATTCATAAAAACATATTTATATACGAGCGTTTCTACTGTAATGTAGGTTTTATTTTTGATGGGGGGAGCGGAGTGTCTTTACAATAGGTTCCCTCTGTCTACCCTGCTGTGTGCGGGATACAACAGCGTGAAGCAAATTTTTTTTTATTTCAAGATAGAAGTAGGCGAATGCAATGAAATATTTAGAAAGAAAATAATAAGAAAGAAACTGTAGTACAGACATTTTTTTTAAAAGTAATAATAAAAATAATAATCTAGTTAACTAGAATATCACTTTTCGTTGCACAATCGTCAAATAAGATTTTCTACGTGAATGCAATTTGAATGGACATCCAATGAAGAAATGACACTGAAAATCATGTCATTAATATAATGAAAAAAACCAGTTTCTATGGAGACCTTTAATGAAGGCTTCTTTCACAACTTTTTATCTCGATGACTTGACACCTACATACGTTTTAATTACGACTGTATTTAATTAACGTACAGGCTCGAGGTTTCTTTAGTGTGGCTTCGAACCTTGATTCTCATAATTGGTTTTTCTTTTAGTAATTGATTTAATTTAAGTATGAACAAATTAATTAAAAAATTAGAATAATAAGAAAATTTGGTTATTTTTCATAAATATTTTTATACTAATTTTATTAAATAAAAACTGTTTATATATCGAAGGAAGCCAACATAATATACAGTGTATTTTATTTTTCATACTTAGCTGAGTATAGAGCGCTTATTATATTCTATTTATTTTGTATTATAGTCTATTTTGTTACCAAATATCTAGGTCACCTAGAAATAGATTAGGTTTGTGTGTGTCACAAAAAGGCCGATATTGAAATTAAAATCAAAATCATATTAAATTAATCCAACTTTACGCTGGATCCCACACACAGTAAGGTATCCAGAGAGAACTCCATTCTGCACTTTCCGCCGAAAGCTGGACGCAATGGGTGTTGACTGGTTCACCTCCACACCGCGCTTTACCTCGATATAGAGCGAAGAAATGGAAATATAAATTTAAATAAATATATAATTTCCTCGAGTGGAGATCGAACCCACAACCAGTCGCGTTCAGTCATTTGAGTTAAATATTTGAAATCTTACATGCACTATAAGCTAGGGTGTTTTATTAATATAATTTTAAATATGCTACATTTCGCGAATGTAGACTGACGAGACATGAAAGGCTTTAGAGTTGCTTTGAAATGATTCGTATGAAATACACATTGCCCATTTCCAGACTTTCAATTTGGCTAGGACGTGCGTGTCTTGATATGTAAATTTACATTTTTGGGATTTTTCCATATCTATGTATTTCATATCTTTATAGTGTAAGCCCTCACTTCTTGCTAAATTTCATTATAATTGAAGGTCCACTACAAGTTTTCACCTGACTTTGACTTGTATTTTTTTTTTCCAATCTTACACGTTTCCGTTTTACATATTCTTTCCTTTATTTATCCACTGGAGAATTTCATATAATAAACTGGAGAAAATTATTAAATGCAGTATAACCAATCTATTGACGCTCGTATCCTTTGATAGCGTCAACTTAGACGCTTAATATTTGTTGTACTCTAAGCTAAAGGTTCAGTCACTTGCTGCCTGGTCCTGGATATTTCATTTTAATTTCATTACTTATTTCCCCTAATTTTTTAAACATCGAGTTGCGGAATTCAACACCGTCATTTACTTAAGTGACTACAAAATAAATTATTGTACAAGTACTCTTAATCTAGTAGTAGTATCGTATATGTCTATAAAGTCGTAATATGACGTACAATCTTTGTTCAATTTACTCTATATCCGTTTCCCGATGGACGCCGGATTGACAATCACGTCCATTTCCCACACACTGCCCATCGCAGATTGAAATTAAACACTACTCTCTGCGTCGCAGCCGTGATTCAGTTATCTGTGATCGAAAAGGAAATTAGGTATTTCGTTTGCCTACAGTAAGTTTCGTTCGACATGCTTTCTTGAAATGACCTCTAGTACTTAGCAATGCTCAATACACTATAATTATTTATTTGTAATAGAATAGAGCTTTATTAAAAGCTCAAATCTAACGAAACTAATAAGTATGCCGGTAGAATATATTTGTTTGTCAATGGTGAATTTTTTTGTTAATGTGACAACCAATTTTACACAAATACAATACTGTAATAGAGACAGAGCAATAGTAGAACAGGTGGGCCAGACTTTCGTTGTTTTATAAAGCCTGAAAGCTTCTGTGCACATACGCCCAATACCGGTAAGTGCTGTTAGGGAATATGGATCTTGGGACTATCAAACTCAAACAACCCATACCACTTACTTTGGGAATTGTTTAAAGTCAAAAGTCAAAGACAAATAATTTTATTCAAAATAAAAAGTTACATACTTTATTTTTTGAACGTCAAATAATCGACCAGTTCACTAAAGTTAATGCCTCAGACCTGAGAAGAACTGGCGCAAGAAACTCAGCGGGACTTTTTTTTTAATGTATTATACAAATACATTTTAACATTTCTGACAATGATACTTTGAAACAGATTCGAGTGACTTTTGACACACAAACGTCTTTTCAAAACTATTTTAAATTGTGAATTAGAACATTAATTAGGTATCCTCTATGCAAAAAATAAATAAAATAAATATATAAATAAACCAATGCTAAATATCTGGCAATGTACAACGTCATTTCTAATATTATTCCAAAGAAAATAAAAAAAAATTGGGCTTTATAATTTAACGAAAGCTTGCTACTTGTTTGATACTGCTTTTTGCATCTTAGTTACTTAATAACTGCTAAAGTAACCACCACCCAATATCCACATTCCCTAATAATGGCGGCCGCAAGCCGGGCGTTGAGTTTCGCCACTCAACACAAAATTTACATTGAAAAATTTGGCTGAAAGTGTGGAACGCAGGGTCTCGAAAATTGGTAAACGGAGTGTCTTAACACTAGGTTCCCTCTGCCTGCTCTACAACGCGCGGGTTAGAGCGTGAAGCTGAAAATATATTTAAATATAACAACATATATATATATAACATACAAAAACCGACCATTTCTACAGTAATCAAATCATGGGCAAGCTCAAAATCCACTCGCGCAATGCGAGTTAATTGAATACGTACTTGAGCGCTTTCATACGGGCAATTATGTTTTTACGGTCCGAACAGCCCGTTGCTATATCATTATTTTACTTATATTTTATCGTGTGAGCTTTACACGAATAGATTTTAATGTTTGTATTGTTAAATTAATTTATACAAATGTATATATATTTTTTGTATGAAAGTATAATTTCTTTCTTATAGAAGTAGATGTATAATAATATATAGTATAATAAATATAAATATGCAGTTAACCAAAAATAAATATTTATTTTTCCAGCTCCAGCTCCTAAAACCTAGTGTTAATACAATAAGGCATTGCGTATTGAGCGGCGGAACTCAACGCCTCCCTTTGCTCTGTATCTAAAGCGAAGAAATGGAAACATTAATGCATTATATAATTCATTCCCCCGAGTGGGAGTCAAACCCACAATCGTCACGTTCACAGTTACACTGCATTTACCTTCACTTCCCTCCGCAACTGAAACGCCGACATAACTTTCAATTACCAAATTGCCTGCGGACGTTCCTAAAACAATAGATAGCCCTTTTGAGGTATATTTGTTTTGTTTTTTTTTGTTAAAAGTGAAGGAAAAAAACCTGTTTTATTTACTTTGTTATGTTTATTGTAAATTATAAATTTAGCAATAGGATATTTAAGTCAGGGTTACACTACAATATTTTCATACAAATTGTTGATTAAGTATAAATTTATTCGGAATATATGTCATATACTGTACGTACACGGTTTTATACAGTTAAAGAATACATTTGTCAAACAGTGAAGCATATTAAATGAATTTAAAATTCTATTCACAACAAGGATGGTAAACAGAAAAGGGTCGAGAGATCCTTTTCTCTATCCTCAATGGTTAGACGTTGAAGGTCACTTCTAAATAAAATTACGCTGGATTTCAGAAGAATCCGGTATCATTTGTTGGAATAAATTACTACTAAATAAATAGTGAATGTGTCTATTAAACAAAAATGGCTTCTACTTTACTTCATACATAAAGACACACTATGCCAGATTTTCGTTCTTAAAGTTATATCGCGCTTATTAAATTATAAAGTTTAATTTACTTATATTCTTTGGAGTCAAAATTACAAATGACATTATCCTTATCCAGACACCTATCACGGTTTTAACCACGATCCAGATACCTTAAATCCTTTCAAACTATAGGCACCTACGAGTATATTAATAGCAAATATTGGTTTTTGTAATAAATAATAAATAAACAATAAATTAAGATTGTTGTAACTTTCATTCATCAGAGTTCAGTTTAAGAGGAAATATATTATAAAAAAAAAATATTAATAGATTTCTCAAAAAAAAAAAAAAGAATGAGCTTTATAATTTAACGAAAGCTAGGTGCTATTTTTTGCAGTTCATTTACATAACAACTAACTGTATGTAATACGTTTTCAATTGTAGGGTCAATTTACTTTTATTTTTTACTTAAAAACGTTAATTATTTTTAGTAATTTAATTAAGTTAAGTTATGTTTAATTATCATTATAATATTTTCATTTATATTCCTTAAACAATATTATTAAGCAAATTATTCTACATACATATAAATTGTCCTGAGAAACAACGTTACATATAAAAATCTCTATAATGGCTCCAGTATGAATTGACTTCACAAGACATTTGATATCTCATCGATCTGATCCCGGACACAGCAACAGGTAGGTCAAGGACACTCGGCGCCGGTGTGGCTTACGTATGAATTATAATGTACGGCAGGAGAATTGAAATTAACATGGAATTTGTATATGTTTTTATTATTATAAGTCTAATTATAGTTTAGTGTGTATTGATGTTAGTTTTATATCGCGTTGTAGATAATTTCTATTTAATTTCAAATATATTAAATTAATTTCACGCTGTATCCTGCACACAGCCGGGTAGGCAGAGAGAATTTAGTGTTAAGACACTCCGTTACCCACTTTCTGGCAAATTCTGAAGCATTCCCACGCTTTTCCTTATAATCAGAGCAAGAAATGAGAATATTAAATAATTCCCCGAGTGAAAATCGAACCCCCGTTGCGTCTCGAGTGTAAACCTCCTGAAATCTAACTTATTTATTTCTAAACTTTTATAATTAATCTTCATCTTTGTTTTATAGAAAAGTCAACTTAGGTAGAGCAACTGGTCGGCAGTGACAGGTTGGGTTAGCTTAATGCGTCCATGGGGGTAAAAGTTGACTTGACAACTTAGCGGGAAGTTCGAAAATAGGTAAAAGCTATGACTTTAAAGGCCACCTAGGTTAGGTCATTAAGGTAACGCTGATTATAATGTAGGAAAGTTTTTTTATTAATTTATAATATCTTAAGACATTTTAGTTTCTATATATTAGTGTTCTATTTTATTATTAAATGATCTGTGAAATACTTCAGATTTAGATGCTGTTAACTTTTATTACAACCTCAAATATACATATTAATAATTGAGGCCATTAGTGGTACAGGACAAGGCAAGTACGACAATAAACACGACAGGTTGTGAGTTCGATTCCCACTCGAGAAAATGAATAATCGTATGTTTTTATTTTTTCTCTCTGGTGTCAAGGCATAGAGTGGCGTTGAGCTCTCCACTCATCACGCAATTCCTCCCAAATTCAGAAAGTGGAAAAGGGAGGTATTTTTATAAGAACGGATTGTCTTAACACTAGATTTCTAGATTTCCCCTCCACCTATGAGGGATTCAGCGTGAAACTGAAAAAAGAAAATAGAATTACGCATGAAAACAGTAGGAGTGTGTGTACAATATAAAAAAAAAAACCTTTGTTCGTAAAATGTGTGTCAAGAGCTCTAGTTACTTGGTCGCCTAATGATCACTGGCGTTCGTTAAGGCTGAGCTAGTCAGAAAATGAAAACACGGAAAATACTATTTTTTTAGTGCCGACTTCTGAACTACGTCAGGACTTAGAAGGAAATGTTTCTATTTCGAATAAATATTTTTATTGACATAACTGCAGTAGTTGGACATACGGTATCCCGGACTTTTATATAGGACTTTTATGTATTTATATGTATTTTATTTACATATATATACGTTCTACAATACTGTTATACATTTTTTCGTTGTATCATCAATAGTTTACACAGCGCAAACGATAATAAAGCAGCAAATTCTGTACCCGTCACGTAATATTTCTCGCTGAATAAAATTCTAAAGAAAACTTTAAAGGAAACCAAATAATATAATAAAAATTGTGTAGAGTATCGAAGTCCGCCCACTCAGTCATCCTTTCAATACATTTACGAATAAAACTTGTTGAATTTATAATGTGTTGAGTGGACTGGCAGCGTCGCACAATATTCTAGTGAACTCTGCTTTTAAAATGCAAAATTTTATAGAGCATATCAAAACAGCGTATACAATTTTTTAGTTGAATGGAAGAACTCAACGCTTCGCTTTGGCTCGACACCAGAACAAAAAATCAGGAGAGAGAGAGAGAGAATAAATTAAAATATTTAAATTTCACACAACATTTGAATGTTTTCATTGTATAATGTAAAATATATATTTGCTGTGTATAAAATTACATATCATCAGCGAATCGATGATGTAACGTTTTCCAATTATAATATTATTTTGATAAGTAAAGTCTCATTCAATTCAATCTCAAATAGTTATTTTGTCGAACAGTTTTCTTTATAGATATAATAAGTGTAAGTAAATATATAGGTAAAGAATATTCATCCATAAGTAAATAAATGAGTGAACATTGATTTTGATACGGTTTTGAAACGTTAAAAACAAATATTAGTTTACGGTTTCAATATAATTTAAGTTAAGAATAATTATTAATTTTATTTATTTAAAAAAATTAATATTTTAATAATACTAGTTTATATTTAACATTTAGTTCCGAAAACTACAGTTGCTCAATGATCTCTACAGTCAAAGCGATGACGATGCCAGATAAGATAATTCGGTGGTCACAGGAGACAGTCGTAGGTCTGTGTGTGGTTAAGCTGCAATTGCTCTTTAGTGGAGTTTATCTACGCCAGCTGTTTAAACAATATATAGTTATATCCCTCAAAAGTTATAAGTTAAATAATAATAAACAATAAAGCTTTTAAAGAAATATTTTTGGAATTACGTTTTGAATTTTGATTCCCTTCATAGTTTCGAAATGCACATTTTTTTGCGATATAAACGGCCATATCTTATTTTTAAGTATATATAGTAATATGTAAATTTCAACCGATATCTCCAAGCGCTCCTGAGATAAAAGGTCTTGACAGACAGACAGACGGACAGAGGGACGACAGAGTGATCTTATCTTATATTTTTTTTTCTTAAAAAGTACGAAACTCTAAAAATGACAATAAAAGCTATGGTTATCAGTTCAAATTTCATTTGCACCACAGCGTATTTAATAAAAATAAAATCTTTATCTCCCACAAAGAAAACATGCCGATATTTTAATAAAACACCAAACATTTAACAAAAAAAACAATAAATTAATATCGATCAGAGCGAATGTAATCTCTGAATATCTGTCATCTGCAATTAATCATTTTCTTTAATAGTAGACAGATAAATATATTTTCAAAACTAAATAAAAGCAAGTAAACTAAATAAAATAATGAAATAGCAAAATTTATTCACTGTGATAGGCATTTCTCATTGCCATAAAGAAGTTAAAGTATGATAAAATAAATAACTCTAATAGTCCAGCAAAATTTTTACAAAAATGATAAATAATTCAACCCAAAATAATTGAGATACAGGTATATTATGAAGACAATACAATTTCTATGATAGTGATTGGATCACCAAGAATGTTTGCTGCACGCTGCAATACAGTAATATAAAAGGAATTAACCCATTGTGGAACTCTTAAGCTGAATCGAACTACTTTTTATTTAGTTTCTTGACTTCCACTCGAACAAAATTGTGCCCGGACGAAGCTACGTCGCCTGATATAAGTCTATCATTACTGGAGATCACAAATAGTGGTTGCAGTATAAAATTTCTAGGCGAATTTATATTTTCCTAAAAATGAAGTAAATTTTAATTCAAAATAAATTTTGTTTTTGATTTTCGACCTTTATTTTAGAGCAAGGTAAAGAATAGGCAAAGGGAGTAGAGTGAGGAAATGAAAATCGTAAAATTAATTTTCTAGATTGGAAATCGAACCCACTATTTGTCGTGTTTACAGTCACACTTTTTGATCCTGCGCCATGACTGATGTCAAACGTTCATAAACGAGTTTCATAGAAACTAAACTTTAAATAAATTAATATTACATGCAATTCTATAACAAATAAACAAGCCTTGGAAACTTAACGTGAAACAAAAAAAAAATAAGATGTAGAAGTTTTTAGTTGGCTCTTGACATGCTTGACTTTTGAAAGTAAATCTTCGTCTCGGCTTCATTGTCTTTTTTATTTTCATTAAAATTATTTTGTGAAAAGAAAAAATCCTTTTCAAAATTTATTATATTATTTTAAGGTTATTATATATTGTCTTTGTAAGTATTTTCTCATAAGTATTATAGAACATTTGAAGTCACAATTTTCGGGTACAGTATAAATACATAGTAAACTGTCTTCTAGTAACATATTTATAGAAAGAATCGAAGTTTATTTCATATAGAAAATAATTATATATATAGCATTCAACTTAAACTAAATGTAAATTATTTTCAATATGAAATAGTCCGCTTTTTGTAAATGTTATATTCGTATCTCATAGTGGTTTTAAGTAAATAAATATTAAATATTCTATATATAAAAGAACTTAAATAAGTTTCTAACATTTTGTATAATATTTTTATTCTGTTAAAGGTTAAGGTCAAAACGGAGTCGAGCTTGCCCGGGAATATCCCGACAAGAGAAGTGTTAATTATAATCATAATATACATACAAGCGGTGTGTTCACACCCATGTTTTTATTCGTTGTCATATTTAATTTGTTTTAAAATTCAAATATTATTATTTTTTTATTTAATTAAAAAAAAAAGAAAAACGGCCCTGTTGGCCTCAAAAATATCCTTTGTTTTAATAAATGAGCGATAAAGTAATAACAAAGATCATTATTATCTATTAAAATAAAATATTATATGTTGATTATGGAGGTAATGTGTGTTTGAATAAAATAAGTAAAATAAAACATAAAAACATTGAAAAAAATTATTTGAGTGGGAATCGAACTCCAACTTGTCACATTTATAGCCTACAGGCCACAGTGCGCCTGCTCCAGGACTGGTCTCTGCAATATCTAGAGCTAAATACCATCACAATATGAGTACAAGCTTACGATACAAGGCTTATTGATCGACACGCCGCCTGATCGTCATATGCTCGATAAGCACGTCTAGCTTCATATAACGAATAATACAGGCTATAAAACTTTATGCTTAAATTCTGTATTTAAAGAAAATAGTAATTTAAATTATGCTAGCAGTTGAATCCCGCCATTAAACTGCAAGCTCAGAACTCGGCAGAAAATGGGGAATGTAGTGTGTTTACCCTAGGTTCCCTGTCTCTGATAGATGATGATTTGGAGTTTCTGATATATGATAAAAATACAAATACTGATATATGAAAAGAAACATATATCAGAAGCTCCAAATAAAAATATCGGTAAGTTGCCACATAAAGCTCGATACTGTGTGCTTTTAAAAATATAATCCAAGGAAAGAAACCTTTCAGTTTTATATTTTAACATAATGGAAGCGATTTTTCAGATTGACTGAAGAGCCTAAAAGCAATTTAAAATGTAAAGTAGCCGTTTAATCAAACTACCACTAGGTACTTAAATAAATCCATTATAATTTCTTTTGTCCATTCTTTCAAATAATAATGGTAGCCAAAACTATTTTTCTCAAAACTAATTTTGGTTTAAGATCAAAATTAAGTTTTTAGTTGTTAACTTCACGACGTCACTTTACTCACCTTATAGCATCGTGGAGAAAAATAACCTAGTGTCCCGATTCTCCGTCGATTACGTGTGCATTGCGTGTAGAGTGGCGGAACATACGTATTTACTTACTTTAATTTAAACAAATATATTAGTCCCCCTACTCAACTACCTCTCTCTCTCTCTCCCTCCTTCCCTCCCTCTACTCAACTAATGTACTCACAGTATATACTTACATGTATTTTCTTATCATTCCTTACAACAAAATCTTCTAAAGACATTAAAATGATATGTTAAACAAAATCTACAAAAAGGATTTGTAGATGTAAACGCTACGAGAGTCGTGAAAGCTCCAACTTTCAAAAGAAAAGTTAATACTTCAAAGAACGTCATTTGGCAAATTCGTCCTTTACGATCGTAATCTTCGGGCCTCAGGAGCTGTGGCTTATCCTCTACGAACTTGGACGAAGAACGGTAATGAAAAAGTTTTAATAAAAATGTTTCTTTATTATATAGCAAGCACCCTTCTACATATGCCTTTTAAAAGTAACTACTGATATATGTACATATGTATATTACTTACTATTGATCTAAGCGCGCTTCGCCCGCTTATATCTATTGTCATAATATAGCCAAATTATAAAAAATCTTAGCCTATGCGCTATTCTGATGTTTTAGCTATAATACTCTTAAGTTCAATCAAAATCGGTTCATCAATTTTTGCATTAAAATGGACAAGCACACATTCTCAACAAACTTTTACATTTATTGAATACGATGTATAAGCAATCCAAATTATATGCCACTTTTTTTATGATTTTAAACACTAAGCCTGATGGCTGCATATTAAATTCACTTGCCCGTTCAAATCGGTACAATAAAAAAATATAAATATTTAAAAGGATATAAAATCAAGAAGAACGGGACTTGCGCAAATTATAAATTTTTATCGATCAACAAATTAAGGCGGGATACAAAATATGAAACCTAAAAAAAACCCAAATGTGCGCTTCAAGTCCCAATAACTATTTTTTTAGACGAAGCCTACAGGAGGGCCTTTCTAAGGGGGTCTCCTCTTAACTTTTGCATTATATAATTTATCGTGAGAATTGAAATATTGTTTACAGCATTTTACTCAAATAATAAAAATCTATCATATTTAATAATGAATATATATAGTACTAAATTTTTTATTTAACTAATATTCTAAAAGTCTTTATATAAAATTACATTTTATTAAAATTAGACCCTATTATTACATCTATTGGGTGGATCCCACCAACGTCTAAAGTTTTTATATATTGTGGTTTTTTTCACTTCATTTTCTTTATTTAACATAGCACAAAAACCACAGTAGTCATCTGTTTCCACGCTTTCAGATCTATGATGATAAGTATAATGATTTCTCCATTTAAAATATTCAACGTACAACTCTGGGTTTTTTATTATCTTGTTCATTTTCACAGCTAACCTTGCTGGTCCGAGCACTTTACCGTTCAAGTAAATTCCATCAGGCATAAACCTAAAAATAACAATTAATAGATAACACAGACAAAGATACACACAGATAAAGATAAATTTTTATAATCACTCATTTACAGTTACTGCGTGTCGGCTATGGAACGCCCTACCTGTGAATGTGAGGAGCTCAAAAACGTTCCGTACTTTTAAAAACGCTTATAAATGTTATCAGCGTCATTCTTTACATTTTAATACTTTTCTTTTTTTTCTTTCAGCTTCACGCTGTATCCCGCATGTTGTACGATAGGCAGAGACCGTCTAGTGTTAAAACACTCCACTCCCCGTTTTTCGCTGGATTCTAAAGGATTGCGTAATGAGTGGGTGAACTCAACGCTACGCTTTGTCTTGACCCCACACCGAATGAATCAAAATATTAATTATTTCATTTCCTCAAGTGGGAATCGAACCCACGACTTATCACACGCTTGTGCTCCTGCGCTGCTACTAGTCTTAAAAGTAAAGCGTTTCAGAGTGAAATATGCTTTTAATGTAATAAAAACACTTAATAATCAGTATTTTTATTTATACTGAACAAAAATAGAAATGTTACTGTTATATTACTCAACTCTCTATAAAACAAAAATATATTATCATAAACAATCTCCATAAAATACCTCGTGTAATTCGCTCCACCATACACTATCGGTATTGCATAGTTATTCAATCCATGTAATATTTTCTCCGTAACATAATCTTCAGCGAAGGAATTCTCCAATGCCAGATAAAAATAATAATCATCTTTGATCAATTTATTGCACTCATCACCATCTCTAGGACAAACCTTGGAACTGCACTCCCCATAAACATCGATGGTCAAATTATACTTTGCCAGTCTCACTTTTAGCTGTTGTGCAAAATACTCTCTTTTACTCCTTGTATAGCAATTTGACACAAACCAAGCCGCCGCTTTCCTTTTATTCCTCAATATTTTCTTTGTATCCTCATGAACTGGCGCCATGTCTTCCAATTTCATCCAATGCATGTCTTTTTTGGGTCCAATAATATTTTTATCAACATCACGTATTGCCATATAGCCCCAAGTTACATCGGAGTCAAGCTTGTAACTCCAAGTCCAATTGTAATATCCGTCAAAACGTTTCGCGCAAATGGGATAGTTATCAGCTGACTCAATACTAGATAATACAAATTTTTGGTGAATCGATCGCCTGATCGGCAGTCGATATCTGTGTCCATGTTTGTGAAGAAACCGCGCCTCGGGTGCAGCGAAAATGACAGCGTCGAACTTTGTATAGTCACCTAGATACGAACGGTTATCTGTCACGTAACAATTGATATAGGTACAATTTCTTGACACGAAACCCTGTTGACCGACCCCCATATAGACAAACGGTATATTTTGCGCTGACGTCCATTGTAAAATATATTTCAAACTTATATTAGTGTCTTTATCTCCATTAGTGTCATGAAGATGTATTTTCGGCATTAACACTTTATCCTCTTCATAACTAGTACTACTATATTTTATGTCAATAAGTAATTTGTATATAAATAAAACTATTGAACTAAAAAGAAAATATACAAAAATTTTAATAGCGATGTGATTTTTCATGTTTTTAGAATATTTTTTGTGAACGCTTGGACCGCTCGTCCACGTTTATGAAGCGACTGGCTGTTTGTAACAACTATGTTAAAAAGGTAAACAAATAAAACGAAAACGTATGAAGAATGTGTTATGTTCTGTTGATTTAGACGTAACATAGTAACATAAGTAAAGTTTAGAATTTTCTAGTTGAAACATTTTTATATTTAGGTAGTAGGAAAATTTACACGTACGGCTTAGATATTTACTTTTAATATTTAACATTTTTAATATATATTGTACAATCTATCTATTTTTTTCAGTCAATAAATTAATTTGTAACAAAAAACATACCGACTGCAAACAATAAAATAAAAAATAAAAAATGAATTTAAATTAAGATTTTATAATGTTGAAGTCGGTGCCAAATAAAACAAACAGGCTTAGTAATTTGATATTAGATTTTTTTTATATTATCGTTTTAGCATTACCTTGACACCGACTTCAAAATTTAAAAACTACCTTTGTTGGAAAGTCGGTTAAAAAATAAACTAAATAGCAGAAAAAGATAATGGATGATAGCAAAAAAAAAAGAAATAGAAAATAGAAGAATAGCGTTTGGTAAACTAATTACATAACATATGAGAGTATATTATACTATTAATTATAAATTTATTAAGAAAACTATATCCTTTCAAATTAATATTAATCGTGTACTTTTTTGTAAAAAAATGTAAAAATAAATAAAAAAACGTAAAAAAAATAACAAAATACTACACAAATTTCGACTGCTACAAACTCTATTTTATTCTATATAAAATTAGTTTTTTCTTAATTCTAATATTGTTATTAGTTTGTTTGTTATCAACACTTTCTGTCAGCACTAAGTCAACTCAAATTACTTGGCATTA
The DNA here is from genome assembly GCA_037355905.1 of Heliconius aoede. Lineage (NCBI taxonomy): Eukaryota > Metazoa > Arthropoda > Insecta > Lepidoptera > Nymphalidae > Heliconius > Heliconius aoede. Next base: position 467,440 of record JBAIZZ010000258.1, read on the forward strand.
AATTATTTCAATTTTACTATTATATGCTTTTCAATTTCAATATACTTCAGTAAACTATTTAATTTATTATCAATAAATTAAAGAACCCCGTGACTTTAATCTAAGATGAAAACACACATAACGTGTCTCAACGTGTCTCACTCCAAATTCGTACTTTTACGTACTAAATTAAACCACAATCCATATCAAAATCCGGAATAAAATTAAATAATTAACATCGATTGGGAGGATCCCACCACGTCCTGAAATTCGGATACGTTGAAATTTGCTTCACAAGATTGTCTTCATTTAACATTGAACAAAATCTGCAATAATCGTCTGTTTCAACACTTTCATGTCGCAGATGATAGGAATAATGATTTTTCCATCTGAAGTACTCAGCGTACAGGTCAGGATTTAGAATTAATTCATTCATTTTGTAAGCTAACTTTTCTGCCCCTAGTTCTCTTGCGTTCAAATATATCCCATCAGGCATAAACCTGAAAAACAGTTTTATTAAAGAGTGCACTCGTCAAAATTGAAATATTAAGTATTTTTAAAGTATAATTAATGAAATTTATGTATAATCAATGAAATTATTAAGCATAGTTAATTAAATCTATAATGAATTAATGAAGAGTGATTAATTCACCGCTCTCTATTTTCCGCCGAACTCTGGACGCATTGCGTGTTGAGTAGCGGAACTCAATGCCGCGCTTTGCGTCGACACCAGAGCGAAGAAATGAAAATATGAATTCAAAAATATATCTCATTGCCTCGACTGGGGATCGAACCCACAGCACCAGTCGCATTTACAGTCACGAAATTTGAACATATCGAATGCTACACTTAAAATAATATGTATCACCTTGTATAATTAGCAGCACCGAAAACAATCGGTACTGTGTTGTGTGTTAACGGATATATTATTTTCTCAGTCACATAATCTGGTGAAAATGAATTTTCAAATGATAAATAAAAATAATATTCAGCCTGCAGGAGTTCATTACACTTCTCCTCATTGTCACGTGAGCACTTCATGTTCCCGCATGCTCCATATATATCAACGCTCAAATTGTATTTCTTCAGCTTCTCTTGCAACTCTCTTACAAAATGTTCTCGTCCACTACGTGTTCTACAATTGGAGACAAACCACGCCGCTGCTTTTGTCTTGGATTTTAGTTTATCTTTAAATTCTTCACTGACTGGATCCATTTCTGCTAATTTCATCCAGTGCATTTCTGTGTTTGGTCCTATAAGATTATTTTGCGAATCTCTTATTGCCATGTATCCCCATCTTGCAGTGGAATCTGTTTTATATGTCCAGGTCCAGTTGAAAAAGTTATCCAGTCTATCAGAGCAGATAGGATAATTGTCTGCTGATTCTATTGTAGCAAAGGCATATTTTTGATGTGGAGATCTCGTCGCTGGTAAAGATGCTTTACTCATGTGCACTACCTCTGGTCCAGCAAAAGCAATTACATCAAACTTGGTCACATCACCGAGATATGATCTATCTGCGGTAACATAACAATTGGTATATATACAATTTCTTTCAAAATATCCACTTTGTCCCAGACCCATGTATACAAACGGGACACCTCTGGGACTAGTCCATTGTAAAATATATTTCATATCCAAATTTGGTTTCAAAGTTGTTTTCGGTATAACGTTAGCGGTGTACAATTTTTGATTGACATCTACCGGCTGTTCAGATACAGTGGTTCTCATAAACGAATATATATTTTCTTTAAATGTAATGTTCACATTTCTCATCCAAAGATATAGAAAATATATTGAACCGAATATAGCAATGAAGAAAAAAGTTTTTGCTGATATATTGAGACGCATTTTCACAGATTAATGTAAGTCACAATAATAAACACTCACTCACTCACTCACTCACTTCCGCTTATGATAATGTAAGTCCGACGTGTAACACATATTGTTGGCATATAAAAAGTTTTACTTTATCATCACTGATAGAATATCTTATCTATCGTATGGTATCTACCATAACCATGATACTATTTGACGAAATATGTTCGAAAAAATCATTAAATAAAGATTGTTTTTATCTATATTTATTTTTATATTTGAAACCTTTGAAGGAATCAGCAAAATGCTTTACTTTATATTTAATCTATAAATACATATATATATATATATATATATATATATATATATATATATATTCAGCCATTCACTATACATATGTGATTGGCTTTCATATCATTATGAACAAGTATAGTATAAGTAGTTTTCCGCAATATATTTACTAATTATATCGATACGATAAGTGTTATATTATGCGTATTTTTTAAATATAGCATTGGTCATTTTTGATTCTTATATCTATCTATACATATTTGTATTGTAAAAAAACATTTATATTATATTATTTGTTTATCTTGATAATGATAAAAATAATAAAAACAGTTTTGATAAGACGTTGAGTCATGCCGTATACTAAGTAAGACAAAAGTGGTGAGATAATTTCGGTAACAACTTAGCTGCCTGGAAACACATCCAACTTCAGCTTTATCCATGAGTGAGTAACTTGAAACGCAATAGGTTCTAACTACAAATATACTTAACCAGTATATTCAAAGTATATGGAGGCATTGCGTGTTAATAGGCAGAACTCGACGCCACGCTTTGCATCGACACCAGAGCGAAGAAATAAAATAATTGAATATTTCACTTCAAATGGGAATCGAACCAACCACCTGTCGTGTTTACGGTCATATGGTAGCATCTGCGCCACTAGCTATTACAATATATATTATTATAATTGACTTTATAACTATTACACTTACTACTTATCTTAATAATATTGATTATAAAACATCAAAATATCTAACTCTAAATATCTAGTTACTTACGATTAAAGAAGTACATTTTTTTACGAATTGAAACTCTATATCAAAGTTTGTATAAAATATATAGACCTACATAAAACGTGAAAATTCTGGAAAAGGATAAGTATGTAACATTTGAGATTTGTCTTCGGATTCGAGAAAATCCGTCCATGATTACGTGCAAACAAAATATGGGTCGGGCTATACGTAAAGCTGCATGAGAAAGCCTAAGATATTTGGCCATTTGCATTTCACTTAAGTAAAACTTTAAAATACGATTCTAGTAGTACAGTCGTTAGTTAAAACTTTTGAACGATGGTTTCGGTTTCTTTAATTTTTATATGTTCATTATTCAGTTCAGTTTACGCGATAAAAGGAAATATTTAATATTTCCATTCTCTTCGCTCTGGTGTCAAGGAAAAGCGCGGCGTTTAGTGCCGCCACTCAACACAAAATGCCTTCAGAATTCAGAGAAAACGGAAAGGAGTGGATGTTGTAACATTAGATTACTATTTTGTGGGATACAGCGTGACGCTAAAAAAATATACATATCTAAATAATTTTTACATAGTGTTATCGTTAGTGTTACCCAGAATTAATATTATTATATCATAACAAACATATCTAATGTAAGTAAATGATATATTATATCATTATAGACATAATTAATAATTGTATTAATCAAACAAGCTTAACATCTTCGTATATCATTACTTATAAATATACAATATGTGAACAACGCTTAATATTAAATACAAAAACTGTTCAAGTGCGAGTCGGTCTCGCCCGTCGAGGGTTCTGTACCAATTCATGATTCAGCAAGTCAACGGAAACGACTTATAACAATGGACAAGATAAAGTTTGGATTGAAATGCATTCATTTCGTATCACATTAACTTCAAATAAGTTTTTAATAGCTTTTTTCTGTGATATACATATATTATTAGTTTTACCAGCTTAGATATTTAAATTATGGATACAAATTACACTTAAAGGCAGTTTAATCGTATAATAACATTTCTTTTTGTGTTATTAGACAAGTGCTATAAGTGAAAAAGAAGAAGATCAGGTAAAACTGAATTACACCACGTACGTTGCCTTCAAATTCCCTCACGTATTCACCGGTTCTTTTTGACTATTTCTTATGAAATTCCGATGATATACAGGATGGTTTCTATGAGGCTATATTTATTATACATGTATTACATACATATAAACTTATATACATACATACACATAAAAACATATACATGTTCTTGCTTATGTTGTTAACATCTCTACTAATTTGTTCTATCCAAAGATTGGACCCCTTGGACAAGTTCTAGTTTTCTATAATATTTATCTACCCTCAGTGTTGAATAACACTTTAAAAATTTAAAAAAAAACTAAAAATATATCACCCAAGTAAGAACAAGACTTAAGCGCCATAAAAAATAAGGTAAAAAGATAACAAAATGGTTAGTCGTTCGAGTTCTTAAGTTCTTGTTGCATGCACCTACCAAGTAAAAACACCACAGTACATCCATCTCGCTGTCTGCGGCGAGCGTTCAACTGGTACAATCAATCAACGGCTGTCGAGCTTAAATCTCTTTATAATTCGTAAAATAAACTATTTTCTTCAACTGCAATCTGTGAAATGCATATGGATAAACTTACGTACTCGTAGCTCCAAACTTACTTTTGCTTATTTTGTTCTTGTCAGACAGAAAATTTTGAAAGACAGACAGAAAGACAGAAAATTTTGTATTAAGTGATTTCTTTCTCAATTTCGCTTAATATCGATTTTTATTTTATTTAAATAATAAATATCAATTTTTATTTGTATCGATTAGAGAATATTATTTCTACGAAAATGAAAGACTCAAGTCCACAAACATTGCGTGTAATAGCAGACACTTTAGTTGTGATACAACGACGTTAACATATTCTATTCTTGACAGCACCAGTACATTCGCAAAATAAATTATTAAATTAAATAAAATTATTTGGCTATCCTATACACAAATATATTTTCAATTTGAAGCAATAGGTCTTGAGATTAGAGCGTTCAACCACACAAACTTGAAAAATAATAATTTAATCCTAATATACATTAGAAAAGATGCGAGTTTATATCTTTCATTTTTACTATTTTTAAGCAGCTTAATTTACACCCATCATCTGAATGATTAATGATGACGAATTTGATAATGATGATGATTAATGATAATGATTAATTCTGAAATTAAAAGAAATGTAATTAAATCATATTATATCTAAAGTGCATAAATAAAACATAACAAAAATAAACTAAGTCAAAAACAGATATGAATAGGGTGGGTTTTAGTCATGATAGTGATATAAATCAAAGGGAAGGATCGGCGATCCATCACGAAGGATGCCTGCTGACGCGCCGCGAATATTGCAACTTTATTATAGCCTTGGGTGCCTGGCTATATTGTGCTTAGACTAATTTATGGATTAAGTATAATTTTTTCCCTATTTTTTTCATTTTCACGCTGTATTTCTCATATAGGAAGGAGAGCAGAGAGAGAGTACTATTAAGAGGCTTACGCTTCTCACTCTCCACCGGATTCTGGAGCCTTAATGAGTGGCGGAACTCAATGTCCCGCTTTGCCTTGACACCAGAGTGAGAAAAATGAAATATTACATTTTTTCGTCTAGTGGGAATCGAACTCACGACCTGTCTTGTTTACGTCACACGCGTCACACGCTTGTCTCTGCGCCACTACTGGCCAAAAGGCATGGTTTGCTTAAATATTCCTACAGGAAAAATACAATTAAAAGCTATTTGAATTTATTTAAGATTATTTAAGAAAAAATTTAAACGTCTGTAAATTATTATTTGGTCTATTTAATATTTTTTTAAAGTTTAAAATACTTTCTAGCTACAAAAATATGTCTAATTGTAAACTTATAAGTATAACTTTTTGACAAAATTTAAAAGAAAATCAAGATCTATCATAAATTTGACGTTATCATATTATATTATTTTGATTATTTTATTTCTTATATAATAATGTGATTGAATTAAAGAAAATTTTGCTAAATTGTATACTATGCGCCCGGTTTCCGTCTGTAAAAGGTATCCAAAATATTACAAAAATGTAAAGAGAATTGCTTGGTTAGTGTTAATTCTTAACCTTAAACTATAGGTACTTTGTACAAATATAAATAAAAACACTAAACTCTAAAGGGACTTGGGACGAGCAAGGATATCACATAAATGAAGAACTGACCCAAGTCATATAAGAGAAGCGAAGCCTTCTCTTCCAATCCACATTTCAAAAATTTTTATTTTAAATAATTCAAAATATAAAGCATAATATATAAAAAATTCAAAGTACATTGACGTAGTCGATGCAACGGTTGACTAAAAAGTAACAAAAATAAAAAAATAATTAAGACAAACAGTATATATAATTAATGTAAAGTTAAGAATGTAAGACACTCCATTCCCCATTAACACTAGGAGTGTCTTAACACTAGGTTCCCTCTGCCCACCCTGATATGTGTGGGATAGAGCCTGAAGCTGAAAAAAAAAAACAAACTTCAATTGAAAAGATATCTGAAATCTATAGAAATAGATGATAGACAGAAATGAGAGTGTAAAAATAACTTTTATATCTTTATTTTCAGGTACATTTACTATACGTTTTAGCTTGAGTCTTTTTCAAATGTGTTCAAATCGGGCGGTGGTCGAGAGTGTAGAATGTTATATGGACGATTTAGTCGAGTGCTTCGAAGATTTTGTGAAAAAATCACTCCTCATAATATCTTGTGGAATCGGAGTTATTGTTGCTATGCTATTATATTTACTTAAAACTATGTGTGACCGACAGCCTTCACATAACGGCAATGGTTTGTATTATTTTTGTAATGGAAAAAAAAGTATTTTGTTTATATGGAAAAGTAATAAAAGGCACGGACCACGTTCCTATCATGTTTGGTTAAAAATTATATATATTTATTCATAAATTAAATTTAAAAATATTGTATTCACTCTTTTTTCGTCTACAATGAAACAATTGCTTAGATTACGATTTTATTACATTCACGCTGTATCCCACATAAAGCAGGACAAACAGAGGGAGTCTGGGAACCTCTGGGAACCTCTGGGGAGGCATCATCTGTTGAATGTTAGAACTCCTTCCACTCCTACTATTAATACGACTATACTTTTATATTTCAATAAATGGAACTAATTAAATTCTATTATCATAATTATTTCATCATTCAAAATAGTACCTTTCAATATTCAATAAATGCTATCTACATTTTATTTATTGTGAAATCACCTAATATTTCATTCAAAATACACCGATTTCGAATTGAATAGCTGAATATTAGGCAATTATAATGTAAATGGTGATTGACCCACATACGACACTTCCGATTCGCTGGGGGATTTACTGCAGGGGATTTTTTTATTTTCGCTCATGTGTAATTTAAATTGTATAATATAATTGAATTATATTATTGGCCGTCGTGGCGCAGGAGTGTAACGTGATGGGTGTGTGGTTCGATCCAGGCCATTTCGAGGAAACGAAATATTTACTTGAATTTATATTTCCATTTCTATGTCTCTCTCAACGAGACAAAACTTGGGAACCTAGCGTTAAGGTACATCCTATCCATTAAAATATTTCCGCTGAAGTTTGGAGGCATTGTGTGTTGAGTTGCGGAATTCAACGCCGCGATTTGTCTCTAAACCAGAGCGAACAAATGGAAATATTAAATATTTCACTAATATGAGTGGGATTCGACCCACAACTTGTCGCTTTTACAGTCACACTTTGTAATAAAAAACAATTAAAAGCAATTGACGTGAGAAATCTGATTTTTTTTTTTTTGCAGAAAATGCAGTCAGAGCTCAAAATCAGCACGATGTGCGTAACATGTCAGAAGATAACAACTCACTTCGAAACGATTTATTTAATCAATCAAAACAAATCAATATACTGGAAGATAAAGGTCTCTCAACTTCCACTTCCAACGATGAGAAACCTATTCTGACTGGTAACAACACAACACCGAGGCCTCTTCCTATGCCGAGCTATGATGAGCAAATTCTAAGGAATATCGGTCTGTCTTCATGTTCAAAAGTGAGTTTTAGGATAGGTATTTGAAGATTATATTTGGAACTAATTACTGTCTCTGAGTAGTTAATTTTAAATACAATCTTGAAAACTAAATCTAATTAAGTTAATTAAACGTGTATTCGTAGCAGCGTAGGGTTGCGTGTTGAGTGGGCACGCTGTTCCTAAACCCATGGTTTCGGGTTCGATCCCAATTCGAAATTAATGTTTTTATGTCCCTCCTCTAGCATTTATGCATTTATGCGGAGAGTATCTTGACACAAGGTTCTCTCCATCTAAGTGACTATATGTGGAATACAACCAAACCAACCCAAAAAAATAAATGACGAAGAAAAATCCCACTCATAAATATTTTTTTGTTTTTAATTTTTTAATTAGTTTAAGTTTAATTTAATATAATATTTTCAGACTTCCTGTAAAATTCGGAATAATAATCAATGTAATTCGTTTTCTAAGTAAGTTATTGTAGTTTTTTTTATTTATTAACAAATATCTTCATATAACTTGTTTTAACTTAAAATTTATGTAAGGTTTATTTAGAACAATGAAAACTCCTTACATGGATAGCTCCATGTACAATAAAAATTTATAGTATACGTATATATAGTATATTACATAAAATTAAAAATTTAATAAATCATTACAATATATATATGTATATTAATAAATAATAATTAATTTTGTCGAGTGGGAATAGAACCCACAACCGTTGCGTACACGTTTCCCTTGCGCCACGACACCTTCATAATGAGACACACATGAAGAAGTACTGTTATAATTAAAAACTTTAGTAGATATTCTCTATGGTAATACGACTGTGTAGTTTATATGAAACTTTTATTCATCTACAGAGTTCCGATACCAACTGCCTCAACAACTAAATATAACTCCACGCATTCCATTCGTCAGAGCAAACGTACGTTAAAATTATTATATAATAATACTATACTTTAAGAATTATAATAAATACTTATACATAAAAATATGATATGAAAATCAGGCTATTTGGACGTCTTGTTCTCACACCCCCCCAATGAATCTATATGAAACTCCAGAGGGGACTTCCCGAAATTTTTTTAACGGGAAAAAATGTCGTCAAGAGTGTGAATGTAAACGAGAAGGTTGTGGGTTTGATTCCCACTCGAGGAAACGACTTCTTACATATTATATTAATATTTTCATTTCTTTGTTCGGGTCATAAGGCAAAACGCAAAAATCAGTTCAACCAGTCAATACCCTCCAGATTTCAGCGGAAAGTGGAGAACAGATCATTACACTAGATTCCCTCTGCCTGCCTTGCTACATGTGGAATACAGTATGAAGCTGAAAAAATGATAATATTTAATAATAAACATATATATATATATATATTCCAGATAACATATCAGCATCGCAAATATGCCCGAGACAGTTGGAAAAACAAGGCTCCTGCTGTTCCCTATGCTGTAACAATAAAGCCAGAGCGAAGTGGAGCAAATTGTAAACTTTATTAATTATGCCACAAAATTCGTAGCTCTGTTAGTTTTTGTATTTGTCATATGAGTGTAATTTTTTTTGTAAAAATGTTAATATTAATAATATTGTTTTGTCATCTATATAATATATTATTTATATATTTTATTTAAACACTTTTTATCGTGTTATTTAAGGGCATATAAACAATTTATGTAAGTATCAGATAATCAACATAAAGTAATTAATAAATTATATTATCGAATTAAATATTGGAGATGTGCATACAGCGTGAAGCTGATTTGATTTGATTTGCATACAACTGATTAAATTAATGCACATGATCTGACTGTAATGGCTGTGGCTTCGATTCTCCCTCAGGGTGGAGGAGTAAATTACTTTTATTGCCTCGCCCTACTAACAATACAAACTCAAATAAATTGTAAAATTGAACACGCAATATCTCGGAAATTCGACAAAAAATGGAGAACGGATTTACCCTAAAGTTCCCTCTGCTTACTCCACCAAATAAGAAATACATTGTAAAACTAAAAACACACGTTTTATACTTACAGTAACCTAGAGTAGAATGCAAACTTCATCTTACAATATTTAATAATAGAAATAATATTTGAAAAAGCAATCAAGAAAATTTTACAATATTCATATTTCAACCTCAACTCTACTATTTTCAGCTGGTAGATTGTTAATTAGTGAACACTTCATAACAAGGGAATATAAATATGCTCCTTGTAATATTAATTAACAAAGTAAACATTAATTTAATACGTCACTTCAACCGGGAGTTTCTTACTAGAATAATAAAAAAAATCTATTAAGTGCGTGAATCGGACTCGCCCACCGTCGGTTCCGTACCAATTTCAGGTTTGTAGATTAATGGGAGGTACAACTTGTTACAAACTTAAATTTTCGGACATATGGACACATTTTGTATGTAATTATTTGCAAATAATAGATTGTGCTGTTTTTTTTTCAATAAAAATATGGCACCATAGACCTAAATATTTAGTAGTTTTTGTTTTTTTTTTTATATTTATTACGTTTAAGCTGTGGAACTGGTGTATGAATTGTGGAAATCGTGGCGCAGCTGCACAAATGTATCACTGTAAGCGCGACTGGTAGTGGGTTTAATCCCCACTCGAGAAAATGAACATATTGTTTTAAATTTGTAATTTCATTTATTCGCTCTGATGTCGACGCAAAGCGCGGCGTTGAGTTTCGTCACTGAACACACAATGACTCCGTAATTCGACGGAAAATGGGGAACGGAGTGTCTTAATATAAGGTTTAGTCTGACTATCCTGCGGACTATCCTAATTAAGCTCATTTTTAATTCAACAAAATGGTTTTACGACAGGTAGTTAGTATTTTTCCATAATAGCATAGTGTAAGCTATAATATAAAATCTAAGCTATAACAGCTCGTGGGTACAAAATAAATATTTTTCAGTTTTCCACATGATATCAATGCAGCCTCTCACAATACCCTGTGAAATGGATGTCCGTAAATATGTTGGAATGTGAAGTACATTTTGTATAAACATTTTTATCTCTTGTTCTCAACCTGCGTGTATTGTACATGTGAATTTATGAATGCTTTCATGCAAACGTGTAAATTCCTTTTCATATATATATTATTTTGTATTAAAAAATATTTTCTGTTGTGGGTTCGATTCCCACTCGGAGAATGAAACATTTTATATTTTTTTATAGTTTTCATGCTCTGGTAAGGTCTGCACGCTGCTTTGAGTTATGACAGAGGCAGTGACTCGGAGCGTCTTAACATTACCTACCTTACTAATCTGCTATTTGCGAGATACATATACAGCGCGAGTATTAAAAAAAAAAATTTTTTTAAAAGTTTTTTTGGTTATTCATAATGATTGATTAAATAATTTACGCGTAAAACGATAACAAAGCTCTTGATCAAAGCACACATACACCCAAAGGGAATCTCTTTACAGCGTGAAGCTGAATCTCTTTATGTACCAAATGATAAGATTTTCTTTATTTCAATTTTGACAATTCAAATGTCACTTTAAAGAAACTCAAAAATAAAAAAAGATTATGTAAAATTATACAAAATATTTAATAATTAAGCATTTAATCGAATCTATATTCGTTTAAATCCTAATAATGAATCAAGTCTTATAAGAACAATGGGTAAACGGCGAGTGTACACAGGTAAATTTTATGCTTTTCAAGATTTAAATTGTTTCAGAGACAAAGACACCTTTGACTATGACTATGTTATCTAAGAAAAAAATTATAAGTCGATTCACACATATTTCATACATTTCTCAATTTCTAACTACTGACAATGCTTAATTAATTTTACAAATAGTTTAACTAAATGTGTAGTCACAGGAGTATTTCAATAGAGGGTACTTTCAACTCACTCTCGCCTCTCAACGGCTTTATATATTTTTAAATCTACAAACTTATTACTTATAATAATTTCTATATCGACTATATGTTGTATGTTTGACTGATATATGCTACACTTCTTTCAGGTTCTTTATTGTATGTATATGTATATGTAGCTATATGAAATTTTCAATTTCTCTACATTTCACTAAAATTCCCTGACAATCACTCATTGATAAGTATTTTCTACACATGTAAATATTTCAGGCTCATACAATCCACGGCAAGCAGGAAACGGTACAGATGGCTTCGAATTTTCCAAATTCACCGACACCATCAGAAAACTCTGGCGGACATTTCCTTCGCCTTTGACCAGCAATAACATCGCCTTTGTAGCTATTGTGCTCGTGGTTCTCGCGTTCGTGGCTCTCGTGCCGCAGAGAGTGCACCATAACGAACTCAAATCTATGAAGAAAGTGCTGAATCGTATGACGGTACTTATTTATTTCTTTTTCAATGCATAGTTTAGGACCTAGTGTAGACATGTTTTTTTTCTTATCGTCAATTTATCTTAACGAGATAATAAAAATAACATTGCCCCAACTGGAATCAAACACACAACCGTCCGGTTCACATTTAAATGATATACCACTGCGCTACGATGTAAAAAAAATACAAAAATGTATATACGTAACGTATACTGTTTCAAGCCACAAAGCAGGTCACACACAATATTGCATCGGCTAAAAGTTTACAGAAAATTCGCTCAGTTACGTACTGCACCGAGCTTTTGACCGAACTTTATTTTAAGCCCGTATTTGGATTTCGGACCATTTTTAACGTGGTCCGAATAAACATAGTTTAATTGTATTTGTTTTCCAATGTACACGCTTGTGCAAAGTATATATGAATTATGTGGTTTATATGAATATTTTATAGTTGTGTTGAGCTGTGACACGCACAGAGGCAGATAGAGGGTAGTCAGAGGGAATCTAGGCATATCTAGTGTCATGACACTTCTTTCTCACTAAGATTTCGTTCTCCACTTTCCTCCGAATTCTGGAGGCGTTGCGTGTTAAGTGGCGGAACTATAATTTTCAAGTTTCTAAGAAATTATATAAATATACTTAAATTTTTCCTCATTTGAAACTTTATTGTAGAAATTCAGCTTGCCCAGGTGCGAATATGATTTATGATATAATTTTTTGGTTGAACAAAACGACTTGTTTGTACACTTTGTTGAAATTTTCTGTATAATTGACTTTAATTTAGAATTTACGATATATACAATCCAACGATGATATACGAATGTCCCTTTATAATTCTTCATTAATTGGAAGAGAAAAATTTAACAAAGTATTATTAGTTATGAAGTAAAGTAGACAGATATAAACTTCAATGAATTTTTTAGAACAATTAGTTTTTGCCCATTTACTTTTTTCATATAATCTATTTTAGTTGTTACGAACTATATTATATTCTTAAACACAAAAAATAAATACCTTTTTTTTATTTATATTTTTCATAATATAATAAATAATTTTAATACCACACCTAGAAATGGTAATAGTATATTCATTCCACTTCACACTGACAGGAGGAAGTCGACCGCGCTGAAGTGGCGTGTCTGGCCGCCGCCGAGGAGCTTTGCTGTCTCCACTCGATTTGCGGCGAAACTACTGAAGCGGTTATATCTCTTAGATTACAGATTATTATTTATATTAATAAAATTTAAAAAAAAAGTAATGATTTATAGTTACTTAGAAAACGTATAAAAAATTTAACGTATAGGTAGGATTTGAACCCACTCCTCTTCGTGGCTCAAGACTTCATGGCAGTGGATGCCGGTTCAAATCCCGCTACGTTTCTATCCCGCTACTTTTGCAATTATCAAAATTAAATAAACTTCACGCTGTATCCCATCGAATCCCCAACCAGTCGCGTTGACAGTTACACTTTGTGCCTCTGCGCAACGACTGGCCTCAATTTCAAATTTTTATACGTTTACTAAATAAGTATATTCCTTTTCTAAGTGAATAACACATTTAATATGTTAAAAATAAGTAAATGAGTACTTTGAAATAAACAAGAAATTAATATAATACTTAATAACTAAAATCCTAACAATAAAAAGAGCTAAAATAGAATGAATGTTGTCCCAATATCACTGTTTTAACGATAAAAATAGTGTTTTCCCAGAAAAGAGAGAACAGTAATATATCGATGTGCGCCAGCCGATACCTCGTCACCTCCCGATCTGAGCCCGTTCAAGCGGAGAAAGAAGGTTGTGTCATTCGAAGAGCCATTTACAGCAGAGACGCGTCCCAAAAGGTTATTTAATAAAACATTAAAGATAATCTTATATTATATTATTTTTATTTTCTCAATTTGGTAAATTGTAAAATGGCGTTGAGTTACGCCACTCAACACGCATTGTCTCGAGAATTCAGCGGATAATGGGGAACGGAGTGACTTGACACTTCTCTCTGCTTGCCCTGCTGTGTGTGGGATACGTCGAGAAGCTGATTTTGGTAAATCACACACAGCTATGTTAAAAGGGGCGGATATTGAAATAATTATTATTTGATTGCATCTGCCTATTCCAGGTAGGAAGCAATATAGGGGAGCCAAGGGGAACCTAAGACACTTCTTATCCACATTCTACCGAATATTCTAGGCATTGTGTACCAAAGCGTAGAAATGAAAGTATTAATAAATAATAATTCATTCCCCCGAAATCAAACCCACAACCGTCCTCATTAATGTAATTGTAATGTATTTTATCTATTTCTTAATTTTATATCCAACCATACAATAACTTAATTTCTTTAATTTCTTTTTTTTATTCAGGAGATTGCTATAATGTCGATATTATACACGGACTCGTTTGACCATCGAACCAGTTGCCAGCTCAACAGTCAATCAATCAAGTGAATAAATAAGGTCTACATAAGTACTTTACTACAGACAACTGTTTTTTGTATGAATCTATAATAAATTAAAATTATTTTAAACCTAATTTTATTATGCCACACATAAAAAATAGAAATACTTTAATTATTTGTTTTATATAATGTCAGTTTTTTGTAATTATTGTTTTTTTTAAATCAGCTTCACGCTGTATCCCGCGCACAGCATCACATATCCGGAGTCAGTTCAGTTGATCCACATCCGCAATGAAGAGATATAAAGAATGGCAGGTAATAGCGAGATTGTTTAGTCAGGAATGAGTGATGAAAGAATGGTAAAACTTATTTATGATGCAAAAGTGAGCGGTAAGAGAGGTAGGAGGAGCACCTCGAAAGCACAGTATCAAAGATACTGTGCGAAGTTCACACGTTAAAAGCATGATGACCACCCGGACAGCATGTATGAAGAGGTTGATGACAGTGAACGAGGCGGAAGAGGTACGTAGAGAGAGACCATAGAGTTTGGCGCTCCGTTCTCTGAGTCTACTTCGCTAGGAATAAAGCATGACGTTAAGTATATTAAGGAAGATATGTAGGTGAGAAAAAAGTGGTGCAGTAAAAAGCGATTCTGCCACGATATACACCAAATTTCGAAAAGTGGATTCTAGACTCTAGAGGATCTCTTTTGAAATATATATTTTTAATTTATTTTTAAAATTACATTAAGACTATGTAAAATTTAATTTGGCAACAATAGAGTATTTGTTTCCATTTTTTATCTCATCAAGGGCAAAATTTACGACGTAGATAATATATTAAATAAAGATACCGATAAATACCTTTTCACTTAAATACCTTCACCTATGTCTGTCTGTCTGTTCTATCGATCAGCCAGTTAAATAAGAAAGTTCTTCATTGAGCAAAAAATAATAACCCATCTCTGGTTTTCTCTGTAATAATGATTTTTAGAGTGTTTTAAGCTCTTTCTTGTTTTTATTAATACAAATAAGCAAAACAGAGAGTTAATAAAATCAAATGAACAATGTCTGTGAACGAGTGTCTGTAAACGCAGGTTGTGGTTTAGATTCCCTTTCGAGGAACTGAAATATTTTTTAATTTTTCGCTGTATATGAGACATTACACGACATTTGTCTCAACACGCAATGTTTTAATGGGAACAGAGTGTCTTAACACTAGGTTTCAGGCTTTTTTCCACCTACTCTGTTATGTACGGGATACAGCGTGAAGATAAAAAAATATATCTATTCTCAAAGAATTACTCATTGAATGTACGTCATACTTTTATTTACATTTTAAAGGCACGTTATTTCCAAAACGTTAATTTCAATGGCGTTTGTGTTACATAGAAACGAATCACGTCACTGCCTTGAATAGAATTGTACAGTTTATGTATAAAAGTACCTAAGAAAGAAAAAATATAATAGTTTCCATTTTTCTTCAAATTATTTTGCCCCTTTTGAACGTAGTTTAAGCGTGATTATTCATGTATATTTTAATCATTTATATTTGGATTTATATATATTATTATAGTCAAAATCCTATAAATCACTATAGTCTATGTTAATTATAGATGTATAAAATAAAAAAAAAATTAAGTCAAGTCATCGAACCTTGACTTTTTCTTATGTAATAAATAATTATGACAGTTATAAAAAATAAACGCATTAAATATGTGAACAAAAATTTTAATTAAAATATGGCTATTAATAGATTCTTAAAAAATTTGCTAGTCGAAATAGTATTGTGCTTCACGATAGCGATTCTTGCCGGCCATTTCACTGCAAATTTTTTGGAACGATATGTTGTACAAAAAGAACTTTCCAACATGAAGGATAACCTGCGTCGCCTAAAAGTATGCAATTTTATTTCATATCTTTATATATCGTGGCGCAGGAGCACAAGCGTGTGACTGCTAACGCGACAGTTGTGGGTTCGATTCACACATTGGGTCTGGTAACGAGGCAAAGCGTGGCGTTGAGTTCCGCCACGAAATGTCTGAATTAAATGAAGGAACTCAGGAATTCAGCTGAAAATAGGGAACAGAGTATCATAATCGGTAACGAAATATCTTAGCACTAGGTGCCCAGATACTCTCTGCCTATCGTTCTTTGTGATAATTGTTCGAAAATGATAAATATGGAACTTATAATCAGGTTACTAGAGAAAACTAAACATACTATAAATGTTGTTACATACAATAGTTAGAATAAATCTTACTCAACGAATACTCGTGGTGAATATTGTTCAGAGAATTATTCATATTTGTAACATAAATTCTTTGATATCCTCCATCCAACCAATCCTTTAAGTTAGGTTACTTTATGTAACATAAGATAAACTTAAGATAATAGCATTATATCATAAGTTATGTTATATAAAACGGAAGTCAAGTTAACTTTAGGTATTAGTAAAATAGGCTGTCTTTTCTTATGCTTTCAGTAAATTTCAAAAACAAATTTATTTTACAGTTCACAGTTAACCATATAGGGAATGCATATGATAACTTGCATAATGAACTAATAGGTTTAGCTGGAAAAAATCAACCAAATCGACCATTACCTCGTCATCATGGTAAAACTTCAAATCAGCACCTGGATACGATCTCAGTTCAAACTCTGCCCAATGAAATTATAAAAGAAGCTGATGATGAAAGGAATTGGAAACCAATTAAACAGAGAGAAATGGGAATTATGAGTAATTCTTACAATGAAATTGATAATAATAAAACAAATGTCTCCGCTTTTGAAATAGAATCTGATCAAGGACCCAACAGTAAAAGAAAATATAGTACATTAAAAAATAGTCACGAACCCAATGAATATTATAAAAGATGTGGCTGTTATTACGATTAAAACTATATGTGCATGCTTGTCTAATTTATTTCCCTTATATTTCCTAAAATATGTTAAAATTAATAACTTAATAGACTAGAATAAGAGAATAGAGAAGAATTTGATAGACAAATTTACATTTTGATAAACCATTATGTATATGTATACCTGGAGCAAATCAAGTCTCCATTGTGCATCCCTGACAACGTAGGCAACTCTTCAATTACTACGCCCTACTTCTTTTCTTAATGCTAGATAATTGCAAAATAGAGTTTAGTGTTTGTGTGAAAAATCAGGTCAGGATAGATAGTTGACATGGGAGTTGCTGTCATGGAATTTTTTAATAGCGGAGTAAAGCCGCATAAAACTAAAATATAATTAGCTCAATCTCTTCTTTTTCCCAGATTTGATTAAGCAGATTCAAGTTACCTAGATTTGTCACAGCAATTGGTAAATAAACTCATCCGTCTACAAAACTTAATAATTAGATTCAGTTTTGAATTGAGGAAATACCACCATATTATCAATGTCAAATGGTTGACCATGAAATAATAACGCAATTATAGTGCACTTATCCTTGTAAACATCTTCCTTTAACTCCGTTATGCTTCAATTTTATGTTTTTATCGATAGAAAAACTTGTAGTGCTCAGGCCGCCTTTGAGCTATTCTGATCAACATTGTAAAATTTGTTATGCCAACTCCGTATTATCTATATTTTTGTATAATAAAGTGTTTTTGATTTAATTTAAATTTTAATTTCAAGTGGCAGCCAAATTAAGATATTAATATAATAAAAATATATATATATAATCGAATATATATATATATATATATATATATATATATATATATATACATTTCATTTATAAGAATAATGAATAAAAGTATCGTTTCATGTTCGTGTTATCTTTATTATTTGACAAAATGTAGATACGAAATCTAAAATGCCCCAAAACAAAAGTTTCTTAGAAAAAATATATTATCGGCATTTTCTTCTAGTCAATCCGTATTAATATTATTGAACTTAGGACTTTTCGTGGTTACGTTACTGCTGTTATCTCTTTTAAATGATTCACTCTTAACAAACACGTCAACATTTGGTAGTAAATAGTGAGTATTTGGATTCCATACAAAATCACGCCCTTGCAGCGTGTGTGCTAATGCTTCTAAAATTTCCACTTGTCCTTCGATTTTAGGTAGATCGTATGAAAATTTGACTACATTATTTTCTAAATCGTGATAGGAATTCTTCATTTTCGTTATATTATGCTGAAATGAAAAATATAAAATATAAAATTCGGATCTTCTCTACAGTGTTAGAAAAACCAAGTTTCTGAACAACATTCTTATTCTAATATGAAATATATTATACTACTCAATTTTAAATTTATAATAAATATATATTTACCGCGATATCATCTATACTTCTGGTGAGATTATAGAAATCGCATTTCTTACTGCACATATTGCAGTGATACTTGAGGAGTACAATTATTATTCCTATTAAACTCGTTAATATTAGGAAGCTACCGAGGTGACTAAAGAAACAAGATTTTTGTGGACGATCTTGTATGGATAATGGCAAAGGTCGCAATCTCGGCCGTCCTCTTCGGTTTCTACGTCCGCGGTATTCCATTTTTTACTAATTTTGTAGCTTCCCTTAAACAAATATTTAATTTTTACATTGAATCATATTTTTCATTCAATTTAAGTATTTTTGCATATGGATTAATTTAGGTGTGTATGTACAATATTAAAAAAAAAAACACGAAAATTTATCTAAATAGCCTAAACATCTTTGTATGTTGCTGAAAGATCAATGTCAATTATATTTTTATGGATACCTATAAATAGGTTTAATATGCTTTTTTTTCATAAAGTTTTTCAAATAGAAAATAATTTATTTTATTTCGCCATTGTTTTGAATTCTTTGTTTGCCTTTTTTCTAAATCATGGAATATATTTCTTACATAAAAGTAATTCGAATTTTGTGTTAGAATTATAAATCAAAATAAACCCAAATACTTATATAAACATAATTCTTCGTCTTTTCGCTAGCTCTTTTTTGGTTAATGTATATTTTATAAATTATTCTCCTAGGAGTCTGTCCTATGTAATCCATTTTTTTAAAAATATATCTTGTAAAAGCAAGAATGTTATAAATTTACCGCCATCTTTGATTAACATTGAACACTAGGATACCGTCAATACAGCCTTCTACCACAGATAAAGCCTACAAAACCAAAAAAATATAGCATATGTATGTACAGATGGCGCTTATCGACGACTATATTTGAAAATTAAAATGTTTAAATTGTTTTTGAACACTATTCTAATTTACTTTAATGTTAATATTGATATAAAAATTATTTTTTTGTTTATTACTTTAAAAGCATATACTATACCAATATTCCTTTTTCAGTTTAATTTAACGTTTTCAGCAAAGAATAACATTAATAAAAGTTATTAAAATATTCTTTCCGTTTTTTTTCCATACATATTTTCATATCCACTCTGGATTAAAGTCAAATCACAATTCCAATAGGTTTTAAATCGCCGCCATTGCCACAAGACGTTAGAACGAGAAGAGTAATTATTGTGCCTATCCCTTTTTCTCTCATTGTATTCCATACTTGGTTTTCATTTTACATTTCGAACGTATAGTGGTGTTCGGTGTCGATATTTTTTTTCCTGTTAAGAAATTATATTTTTAAAGTAAAAATTCTTATTAATATTTTGTATTAAATAGTATAAACGATACAGCATTTTCATTGTATAATTTAGTTCTATGTATATAGAACTAAAAATCAGCCACCGTTTTATATCAATTTAATATATCATAATTTTCTTTCTATGTCATAGCCCCTTTATCTCTTTCATTTATTTTTTAATTGGCTAAACGTGCGTAACGAGAATTTCATAAAAAATAGCTAATTGCCATTCCTTTTGTTAGCTTAGAAGTTTTTGATTGGCTAGATTATTTAAAAAATTCAGTAACGCTTGTCTTATAATCTTCTTTTCTAGCAACCTAGTGTCAAGACACTCCTTTCTCGTTAAGACATTTTCGTTGCGTGTCGAGTATCGACACTTAACACCACGCTTTTCCAACCAAGTGGGGAAACGAAAAAAATAATTATTTCATTTGCCCACCAGGAATTAAAACCGTTTACAGGCGTACGCTTGTTTCATTACGCCACGAGTGACTGTTGACCTGAACTTGGCCTTTAAAAATTTATTAAGTAATTAAGCGTTTCACAGTTTATTTAAACATAAAACATTTTCTTTTCTGAATATTAAATAAAAAAAATATATTTAATATTACAGTCACAGTGAACTATTTATTCACAAAATCATATTGTAAATAATAAGACTAAAATGAGCAAAACTAAAAAAAAATAAGAATAATTAAAAAGAAACATAAAAGCCTATCGACATTAGGCTTTACGTCTCCATCCTTAGCCAGCGTCGTGCACCGGCCGGCCGCGCTGCATGATGTCATTCATAGCACACACACACACAGAGCAGATCGGTCGTGCTGTTTACATCAGTAACTTTGGTACAGTACATTCTTATACGCGGTGACTTCACGGCGACACGGTGACACCCGCGTCTGTGATTTAATTTATTTATTGTACAAAATAGTTGTAATAGTTTTAACTTGATAACAATGGCCAACAACAGGGCCGCCAAATCTGGATTTGCCGCCGAAGCCCAGAGAAAGGTGAGTCAGATTGAATATTTCTAGTGAATTCTATTCTAATAAGTTCATCTGTCATACATTTGCGATGTCAGAGCTATTGATTGGGATGCTGGGTGGTCCATATAAGGACTCGGCCGTGACCTAGATTCTAGATATCGACGGGGGCTGTGAGGGGTTTTGCACGTGTCTCTTAGGTTTGGCTTTAAAAGTATGACTAACTATGAAAAACAACGTAAAAAAAAATTAAACTCTTAAAACTTTAGACGTTAGAAATTTTATTAAACTTCTACCCACACTAAGAGCCATTGGACCGTTGGTCTTGGATAATGGGTTACCCGCACATATAACACGAGGTATCCTAAACGGCCGAAAACAGGTTTGAGGTCTGTTCACATATAAAAATGAAGACCTTAGGTATATAGCTACATGTGACCGGGACGCCTGGCGTTAAATATTTCAGTTATATTGATAGAATATACAAAAAACAGTTAATATATAATATTTCAAAAGTATAAAGTAGTTAATGCGCTTAGATTACACTAATTAACTAGATTGCGATAATATTTTGCGTTTCGTTCAACGTTTTTTTTTTAATTGCATGAGTTGAAATCATTATTTTTTTTTTAAATGTAGCACTCATTAATTTAAATAATTTTTCAACTAATTAATAGAGTGTTTTTAACTTATATAAAACAGTTGTTTTAGACGAAAATTCAGTAAAAAAAACAACAAAAAATCCAATCGATTCATTTGGTACTTTAGATAGATATGAAACGTTAGAAGCTTCAACAAATAAACTATATTAAGTCATGATGTAAGAAGCAAACGTGACTAACAATATAATGTGTAATAGAATTACCACAAATTTTATTATGGCTGGTATCTAGTTAATTGTAATTAAATATATTTTAATTTAAGATTAAAATTAAAAGTTATTACACGCTAAAAACCATTGAAAATTAATATTAGTAAAAACCAGTCTCTACTTTTTCTTCATATAGAAAATATTTTTTATTACCTGATTAATGAATTTTCAACAAAAAGAAAAACCGACTTGTAACAACGAACTAAAAAGTAAAAAATAATTTTACAAAAATTTTATAATTTTTGTGCCAAAAAGAATGGTGACCACACGGGAAGCACTGCCTTTCAAATAAAAAAGAGGTAACCAACTTTGAAAAAAAATACTCCCTTTTCTTACAGAAGTCGGTTAAAAAGCATATTTTCGCTTTAAAAGAATAATGTAGGAATAAGTGCCAGAATAAAAATATATGGTTGCAATTACAACCTGATAATTTCGATACCAAAACCTTTATTTATATTTTTTAACAGTTTTGAGTACACTTAGCAAATTAAGTTAATGAGAAGTTGGAAGTGAAGAAATTGGTTTGTAATTTTGAATTATTCATCAAGTTATTTCCGAACAGTTATTCGCGCGATTCCAGGGCATAACTTTTTTTTTGGAATTTGATTTTATCATTTTGAGTTGTAAGATGGGTGAATTAATCTCGACAGAATCTTTAGAATTTTTTTTAGAATTAGTATAGAATTTAGAAGATTTTGAAATAGTTTTAAGGAATCTAAATAAAGATACTGTTTTTCAGGAGTTAGTATATGAAATCAAAATATATAGGCATATTCTTAATCAAACCTAATATAAGTTTAAAATATTTAAAGTTTTTTTTTAATATATGCAAAACAGACTGTTGACAAGTATAATGGTCCTTCTATTCGTGTTTACGTAGAATCGTTTTTGTTCTTGCCAAGAAAATTCCACTGTGACATGTTCACCTGGCTGAGGTTTTGCATTTTAAAGAAGCTAACTATTTACATTCGCCATACCTTGCCTCGAGCTAAGCAAAAGTTAGAACTAACCTCTTACCGTTGATTTAAAAATCAAGTGAAACCGTAATAAGCTTAATTATATTTGTTTGTCTTTTAGGCTGTTACTTGAACTTATGTAAAGGTTTTTTCTTAATATCTATACCAAAACAGTGCTTAATAATTTAAAATTTATACAGTGACGTATATATATAAAAAATTGCTACCTATAAATTATATATTTTGGGTCTTTTTTATGTCAACTTTGTCCTCTACGTTTAGCTAATTTAAAAGCTCGGACGGAAAATGTCATCAAAATCAATTTCTGCCCAATTCTGAAAGTATTGAAAGTGGCTGAACTCAACGCCGCGCTTTGCCTTGACACCAGAACATAGAACTGAAAATATTTAATATTCCATACTCTCGAGTGGAAATCGAACCTACAACTTGTCGCCTTTGTTACACGCTCATGCGCTTGCGCCACGACAGGCCTCTAATATTACTTATCAATGGACATTGAGAAATATTAAATATAGTATACGAGTATAATATTACTGAAACAGCACATTACACAATTTCGAACCATATGTTCAATTAAACAATTATTATTATTTGATAATGCACGTGTTAATTAATTATATGACCTATTAGAATTTAATTGGAACATGTCACTAGTCTTTTTTTTTTTTTTATCAGTGATAGGTAAGCGTTTGACCACTGTCTAACCTAATCGTAAGTAAAGACGAGGTCTAAGATGTAGCACGCTTACCTAGAAGAACCCTATTCACTCGACTCTTAAAGATCCCCAGATTGTAGTTATCGGGAAACACGGCCTCAGGTAGCGCATTCCATTCCTTGGCAGCACGTACGAGGAACGAAGACGCAAAGCGCTTGGTACGGTGTGGTGGAATATCTACCGTGAAACGGTGCCGTCTACCCGAGAGTCGCGTTGTCCGATGATGGAAAGGGGAGGGCGGAATAAGTTCGAACAATTCCGACGCACACTCACCAAAGTGTAACCGGTAGAACACCGAGAGACCTGCAACTTTTCGCCTGTGCTCAAGGCTTTGAAGCCTGGCTTTGACCAGCGAATCGTTACCTATGAGCTTGATAGCTCGACGCTCAATAACCTCCAACATCTGAAGCTGGTACTTGGCAGATCCATCCCAAAGATGAGAGCAGTATTCCATACACGATCGGACTTGCGCTTGGTATAAATTGAGCAGCTGTCCAGGTGTGAAATACTGTCTCACCTTTGCGAGGATTCCCAGCTTTTTGGCTGCCGCCTGGGCTTTTGCCTTAATGTAGGCACCAAAATTTAGAGTAGAGGTCAATGTAACGCCAAGGAGTTCGAGCCGGTCGGTGATCGGCACAGATACACCCCGGAAAGTCGGAGTCAGGTTGAATTGGCTCCGTTTAGCGGAGAAGAGACACGCCTGTGTTTTGGTGGCGTTGAACTTAACCAGATTGGCATCGCCCCAATCGGAGACTGCCTGTAAGGAACAGTTTAGACGCTCTACCATGGCCTCCCTTTGAGCCTGGATTTCGGCACCACTGGTTCGTGCATTGGACATGTAACACTCTACAACCGTGCTGTCGTCTGCGTACCCAAAGGTACCGGGCTTCAGCAGATCATTGATGTGCAGCAGGAAGTGTTTGTTTTATTATTGGTCAATTTTTTTTTCGTTTTTTAAGTTATT
Organism: Heliconius aoede; assembly: GCA_037355905.1. NCBI lineage: Eukaryota > Metazoa > Arthropoda > Insecta > Lepidoptera > Nymphalidae > Heliconius > Heliconius aoede. The sequence continues at coordinate 492,202 of JBAIZZ010000258.1, forward strand.
AATAATATAAATGTGCGGTGTGTACACCCACTCAACACTTAATGCCTACAGATTTCGGCAGAATTGGGGAACGAAATATACAAGGTAAAGAGTGCAGGGTAGTGTTAACACACGATGTTTTCTCTGCCTACCATGCTACATGCGTGATAGCTCATGACGCTAAAAAGAGAGATTATTATAAAAAATAAATTTTCGTCTTCGAATACGACAGCAAATCTTTTTACTACTCTTTAACTTAACACGTTAAAACAATAATTTTAGTATGTTATTTTAAATAATACCTTATTGGATATGTGTTATAGATGCAGATAACCTAATAATCTACCCACATATTTTCAGTCCTTGAACGTATGATGGTAAAATGTGATTTTTTTGCAACATTGACAGTACAAGACAATATTTTTCAATTTAAACGATGCCTTTATCAAAAATCATCACCAATAGAATTTCTTTTTTATTATATATTTTAAAATAAGCTCAATTATCTCGAGAAACAAAAATTTGAAACTGATAAAGCGTACGTCGTACAAAAAGTGACGGTCAAGCTTGTTTTGCGTAACATGTAAAGTGTACGGACACTTACATCGCCGAATACGGTCATTGACCTTAATAATAACTTAATTTATATTCAAGTGTAAAAACATTGAATTGATAACCCTTTATTACTGTGCAATGTTATCTTGAGATATTTTGTTTTTGGTGAGTAAACTTTATTTTTACATAGTATGAAGCAAACTTTTTCTCATATACCTACTGTTTTATCCTATGTATCAGACAACAAAACAGATTTTAATGCGGTTTTCACTAATAGAAAGAGTTATTAGGAAAGGATTCATAATTATGTACCAGACATATATTTCGCGTGTCCGTTAAGTAATGCTGTCGTAACTAAAAAAGCCTAAGTGCGGCGTTGAGTTCCACCAATCAGTTCTAAATCTCTCAAAAATTTACGCTGTTGAAATCTCGTTCAAAGCACTAGCTGTGGAATAAAGTAGAAAATACGGGAATATTATAGTCAGTGAAGGGCGTGTTGTAAGATGCTGTTTATCTCTTCCTGCAACACATCATGTGGGTCAAGGAGAATCGGTCAGTAATTTCGACCGGTTTTCAATATCCAATCCATATATGTCCATATATGCATCGATGATGGCGATTCAACCTCAGCGTTTTATGGAATTATAAATCTGAGAGGACGAGAGTCGAAAAGAATTACCGTAATTGAGTGTTCCTTGACGCAACCTTTATAGCCATTTATTTTGATAAATTGCTATAAGAGTTGTCGTAAGAATATGCCGTTTTAAAGTCATAAGAAACTAAATAATTTAAGCATATTAAATACTATGATTTTGTATCGAACGGCATTCCTGCGTCGGCTGCATTTTTTTAAGCAGAAATATCTTAGAATGATCGAAGAAGACCGTTAAAAAAATAAACCTTCGATATAAAATGGTCAGATATTGAAAATTCATTAATTTGAAAATAGAGAAACAAAAATTAATTCAGTCATGTCTTGTGTTTTCAACACTAACCAACAAAGAGATTTCTCTCCCTCATCGGGATCCACATCAAGATAAGCAGTCCGTTCCTAACTTTCCCTCAAATTCTGGAGACATTGCGATAGAGTGGCGGAACTAAACGCCGCGCTTTACATACTACATATGTATATATATGGTCTTATAGAGTTATTTCATTAAACGTATATGTATGTCTATACATATGATTTAGTACAAATGTAAATCTTTAATACATTTGAAAACTGACAAATACTTGAATATATGTTTTACAATATACAAATGTTGTTCTTAGTCATATTTAAAATGAACTCTATCTGTCTGTAATAAGAATCAAAATAACGTTTTTACAAGCTTGCGTATGATCTACGAAGTAATGCTTCAAACAGTATTTAAATCTCATAAAATGTGAATGGGACTTAAGTTTTAGTACTATGTCAGCATATTTCATCGCGTTTTAATTTAGGGCGATGTGAATGAAATAAGAATTATACATTATATATTTTCTTTTTCAACGAAATGTAAATGACATTATATTTGTAACATAGTAATATATATGATTCAACGTAAAAAACCATTGGGTGTAGGAAATTTGAAAATATATATACAAATTTTTGGTTATTCACTTCATAACTCACTATTATTAACTCAGATTACTGGAATTGTCTTAACTATTCAATATTAAAATTATATGTAAATATAAACAAAAAATCCGTGAAAACTATAATTATCAATAACTCAACTTTCATAGCGTAATTTTTTCTAGAATTTTAACTATTTTTTTTCCAAAAAACTTATGTAAAGGACTAATAAATTAATACATTAATCCTACACCAAATATTATTATTCAGGAATAAATAAAATAATCAAAAAAAGGTAGAAATATTTTTCATTACTTTAACAAAACTCAAATCACTTTAAAGCATATGCGACAAGAAAAAAAAATCATAAAAAACTTAAAAATCACAAAACATATCTGAATAGACCTATTACCATATTTGACAGCAAGAATAAATAACCTGATACGTCATGCGATGAATGTTGAAACGGAGAAAAAAAAAATAGGAACAGATGTTCAATTAGTTATGAAAGAATTTATTTTATACTAATTCAACAAGACGATGACTCACATAAGGCTCGGTTCTGTTACAACACCACACCACTCCTTATATGGTGCGGCCTTTACGCTGGACGTATTTATAAGGTTTAAATATATGCTACTTTCAAAACTCCACCATATGTTCGAGATTGATGGGTGACCAAATTTCTCTTTGCCGTTGAATTTTCTATTGTTCCTTTTCTCGTGAATTGTATCTATCGAAATATAGATAAGAAAGATATAGATGAATGATAATAATCTAAAAATAATAGAATTTTACACAAAATTTTAATTGAAAATATTCAATGAGGATTGTGATAAACACTGTTTTTCTTACTTAGGTTTTTTAAATCCTTCGTAATATCGTGACCTTCGTGGCGCCTGTCGAATGTCTTTTAATAAATAGTATAAGGATGAATTTTGCACTTCTGTTTAATTTTGTTAGCTGCACGAAGTATCTCGTACATAGAAAAGAGAGCCTAGTATTAAGACACTCCGTTCCCCACTTTTCTTCGAATTGTGCTTTGCTTGTTAAGTTCTACGTTTTGATGGTGTACGAGCGTACGTGTATATGACATAAGATAGAGATTTTATTAGAGCAAGCCTTCGATTTCCAATTGACATGCTTATATTTATTAATATTTAGGTCACACACTCATTCTGTTCAATCTTTATCAATTGTCTTATTAATTAAATATTCAAAGGTTGCATATTTACCTTCGTAGCTATCCTTCAAGCACGAAGTAGGCAAGAAGAACACATTGTGAATGGCGGAACTCAACGCCTCGCTTTGCCTCGGCACCAGACCGACGAAATCAAAATATTAAACATTTCATTTCTTCGAGTGAGAATCGAACCCACAACCTGTCGCGGTCGCGGATTTAATTATGTTTGTACATAATATATAACGTTACATTGACCAAGTCTAACGTGAGGCCTGTTGCTCATACTGACCCCATTCCTGTTTCCTTTTTGATTAATGTTGGAGGCATTGCAGAAGGCCTGCGAGGTTTCTATAAAAAAATCTTATGTTTATGGTTTTGTCTTATCTTCTACCACTGCTATTGGTTAGTATGTATTACTGTTATGAAAATAACATGTGGGTAAGCAGCGGTGTTGCCAGATTTAGTCTCGAGTAAAATCGAAATTTTTACCTGTGAAATTCACAGTACAGTAACTATTTTTAAAAAAATACTGTGATTGAATAACAATTTTCAAAGTGCTTATAATAATTCACAAACAGCTGGACCATATTTTCCAGCTCGGGTTCCAACCTTCAGATCTTGGGCTAAAAAATCGGGACATTTGGCAACTACTCCCTTTTCCCACAATTGTGTATCTAGCCACTGATGGCCTGGACTCTGCCTGTCCAACTGTCCATCCGTCGGGAGACTACTTTTTAAATTTAAAAGTATTTGAACATTAATATCGGGTTAAGCGGAGCACGTAATCAAATGTATAAAAACCGTTGGATCGCTGTTGAGTCATAGTTATTCGCGTCGTGTATCGTTATGTGACTTCGGACGAGTGAGGCCTGCGTCTTAACCATTTAGAGACATTGAATGAACGCTTCTAACCGTTTCTCTAATCCGCCCATCTTTGTACCTTTTGTTGCTGGCGCCAAGATGGAGAACAGTACAGATTATAATTAATACATTATAATACTTTATGCATCTACTTGTATGTATAATTTTATATTCTATATTTATAATAAAATTGTAATTGATCGCTGTCTGTACATGGAAGATAAAGGAGAAATTTTATTACTGGTGATATTAAATTTATAATAAAATAAAAAAGGAAGAAACAGTAGATACCTACAGAGTGTCTTGCCTTTTCTAAACAGGTAAAAATTTTAAATATCATTTGTAATTTATGCTAAATACAACAATATAGTTAAAATATTAGCTGCCAAATTGATATTTGCTTGCAAGTTATCACCGTTACGAGGTTGTTGACTCCAATAACGAACTAACTATTTGAACTCTAATAGATAAGAAAATTAGGATGACTCCGTATAATGAGCTACACTATCAAACTGAATACTTTTTTTTAGCTCCACGTTGTATAGAGTAGGCAAAGAGAACCTGGGAACCTCGTGTTGAGACACTCCGTTTCCATTGATATACTTACGTTCACTTCCCACTTTTCGCCACATCGCTTGGTGAATGACAAAACTCAACATCGCGCTTTGCCAGATCGAAGAAATGTAAAATATTAAATAATTCATTTCCTTGAATGGGGATCGAACCCACAACCTGTCCCATTTAAAGTAGCTTGTGCCGATGCTCTAAAACTGACAGCTGCCGATCCGAATACCCGAAACAAAAACAAAATAGCTTTAACTAGGCAGGTGGTTCAAAAAGGTTCAAACAGGACATGGACAGCAAGGAACCACTTCCTCTGTCTTCCAACACAAATTAGATAAGGCTATGGAATATTAATGAACGCCGCTACTATTTAACGATCTTATCGGTCAGTCCCATCAACGTGTTGCGTTAAATTTTAATACGCTGTGTCTGTTTACTTTGTTTATCGTTTGAATATTTATTAGGTCCGTTTTAGAGAAACATATAGAAA